>JAWVWS010000471.1:0-25000 GCA_033807775.1 Saussurea involucrata | reverse complement strand
TCTTGAATATTTGAAACACTTTGGTGTTGCTTGTCTTTATGTCTTTCCAGGCTCCCCCTTGAATAAAGCTCTTATCTTCAGTTTCAACTTTGTAACCAGATTCAACGCACAATAACCTCGACTGAGTGCACAAAACGCAGCTTTCAACTGTAGAAACTCAACACATTCGATAAGCACACAAGAAAGATAACGTGTGAGCTACGAGACATTCCACAGTGCATCTTCAGTTTAAAATCACGAATATGTCTTTGAACCGCGAGTTGAATATGCTTTCAGCTTTAAGAACTTGTAGAACCAATATGCTCGAAGGAGGAAATAATAATTTGTAGCGAACACCACTTGATAAGGGATGGAGGAACCAATTATGAAAACTTTTTTGCACTTGTAAACTTTTGTTGAACAACAATTAAAATAGTTACTCCCCCTCAACCTTTGCTAACTCCCCTTCAACATGATAATCCGTGTCTTTGAATTTGTATCATTTCTCCCCCTCATGATGATTAGGAGCACACTGAGCATCATGCAACTTCAAAGACGAAACTGATGAGTAGCAAATATTAGATAAAACGTTTTAGAAACCAAGATGGGTCAAATATCTAACACATAAACACAATAGTAACGGTTGTCACAACAATTAAAATAAATTGGGTGGCCTATGTTCAGAGTTGGCGTTGGGGTATCACTAATAGGACTTCCAGTTATCACTGAAGTAAAATCTTAAAAATTACTTCTCAAACTGTTCCGGAAATATCACGAAGATATGCAAATGGAATCACAAAGACTCGTGCATGTGTGAAAGAATTAAATTATATTTGTTTGGCTCAACTATGCTTTAACGGCCACAACGGACGTACCTGAACTATATTTGCAACAAGTGTGGCACACCATCCGTGTGGTCACCACTGAAAAAACAACCAGAGAATTGAGGCCCGAATTGACAACTTTCCATTCGTGCTTACACCTGAATCCTTCCGTCAGCTGCTTCAGCTTTCGGAAGCTACTGTTAACGGACGTATAGGTTATGATCCCTACGTCGACGACGACGTCCTTTGTGCTGATGTCTGTTCCTTAGGCTACAACCATGCGTTGAACCGACCATTTGCCTTCAACCGTAAGTATCTAGCGCCTCTATGGTACCCGATGTTCACAATCATACATCGGTGCCTGTCCTCGAAATGGAAGGGCATAGATCAGTGCAGCGGGAACTTCCTCCGCATCTTCCATGCTGTTGCCTTCGATCGACATGTCAACTTCGCGGTGATGATCTGGCACGAGCTAGTGAAGAATATTCGCGACAATGGTGGGAAGAAGGAACGCCAGTTCATCCCATTAATCCGATTCCTCCAACTGGCAATCCGCCAGCACATGGACGCCACACCTGCCATTCCTCGCCGACCTAACCACCAGGTGTGTCCATCTTTTAGCCTACACTACTTAGTAATTCGCAACCCATCAAACGCACAACCCATGCGTCTTTCTGAAGCCCTACTGGCCTACGCAAGTCCTACAACACCGAGTGTGTTAGCTTATAGGCGTGAGTTAGGACTAGGTGCTCCGATGGTCCAGCCAGAGCCGGAGGGACCTCCCCTCGGAGCAAGACCCGAGAGACGTGAGGGTCCGAGAACTCGAGGAGGGAGAGTTCGGGTAGCTGGGGCTCCCGGACGGGGTGCGATGAGAGAAAATATGGGGAGGGGAACAGGAGCGGGCGGTGATGTAGACTTGCACGCCGGTATAAGCCAACAAACCCGATCATCTACATCCACAAGCCGACAACCCTAACCCTCTATCACAACCTCCACTACCCATACCATACCCATTCAAACCACCGAACCGTCGACCATCCTACACGAGGTTCCGATAATAAATGACCCTCTCCTCGAAAGATACGCAAACACGGAAACCAATGATCCACAATCGCCCTTAATCAGACATCCATCGTCTGACTCTGAAAGTACCAACTCCGACACCGACCAAGCCATTTGCCTAACGCAAATACCACCTCGTATCGGAAGTCTTCCACCTCCAGTCGAGGAATCTCCATCGACCTCAACCACACCCTCTGCCACCTCTGAACCCGAGCCTAATACGGGAGTTATAAGGAGAGCTGAGGGAGATACAGTCGAAAATATCGAAAGTACGAGAGGAAGGGAATGGAGATCGAAAAAGAATAATGAGAGACCTAGTCTGTTAGAAAAACAAGTGTGTGAGTTAGGCCGAGCCAGTGTCAGCCAGGTAGCCACATCTGCTATCCCGTCTCATTCGTTGGGACGGGGTATTGAAGAAGACGTCGTGGACCTAGCAACGCAATTGCACGCCCCACTCAAGTGACTCTCAAGAACCACTTGTTTCAACTTTACATGGGGATTTAGCACATAATCTACCGTTCTCTCACTTGAAGAGTTTCGGTATTGAAACAAGAGAACAACTGCCCCCGTTCTCGACTTCTTTCGATCCACAATCGAGTCTATGGCCAATTGATGACATATTTTCTTTCACTAGGACACTGCCATCTACTACTGCTACTATCGGTGATATAAGTGACCCAATCGGAACACCCGGAGTATCTCTACCATTTGGTGGAATATGAGGATCAGGTGGAAGTCCTACAATGACTATCATCATGCCAACCGTGAACGTAGGCGGTACTACTGTTGATTCAACAACAGTTACCTCAACGGGTAATCTATGTGATCCCGATGTTAACTTACCCGAATTCGTTTCAAGGAAATACATGGACGACGCCTTAAAGGCTGTCCAAGCCGAGTTGACTAAGGACTTCAAAGCAGGATTGGATGAAATTAGAAGTTTATTGAAAGGAAAGGCGAAGGTGGTCGAATCCGAAATTGACCCAACATATCTACCTCCCTCTGAGTCTGCTCAACGCTCATACTTCGTGGATGATCTTAAAGCCATGCTCCTAGACAAGCTGCTTCAACAATCCAACACAGATTCCTCTTCTGAAGCCAATTTGCTGTCTTTACTACGTACTCAGGTATCCTCTCAACCATCACAACTCACCACACGACTCGACCAGATTGACTCGACCCTTCGGACTGTACAACAAACTCTTGAAACTTTATCCGAACGGGTCGCTACTCTTGAGAACACATGCAAAAGTCAATCTCAAGGACTCAAACGCACGCACGATGACCATGATAATCCTGATCACCGTGAGGGGGAGAACAAGCGCCAACGCATATCTGAGTCCGAGTCGGTAAATGTCGACATTGTATCAGAGGTTTAACCTAAACCATCAACTGTGGCAACCACTAAAGAACAGCCACAAAATCAGTTAAGCTTGGTCGACATGGTAGTTGACATCGATATTTCGGATGAAGAAGACCCAACGGTTGAAAAGCCTGAGGGAGAAAAACAACAACTGATTGAACTCACAGCTATGGAGCGGCCCGCGCTAGAAATCATCAATCCAGAATCAGAGATCGACCCGAAAACCGAAAACTTATGGCACGAAAAGGCATTCAATGCAATTAACTCTGAGGTCGACATGATCTTCCCAACCACAGCTGATGATGACATAGATTATGATCAGTATCTTCTTCAAGACGTTCAGAGCACTCCATCTACTATCCCTGATCAGCTCGAAACTTCCGAATCAATTCATCCAACATCTCCTCAACCCGAATCAGCATCGAATCAACCCAAATAGCCAGTGAAATGGGAGAAAATCATTATCTAGAAGACTCCATGAAGAATCTCTTCGTTCACCGGTTAAGGCCTCTCGACCTTGTTCTGTGCCACAGAATCTTAGCTTTTGATGACACTCGCTGAATGAGATCATGAAAAGATGTCAATCAGTCAAGAGTGTCAGAACGAAGCACAAGATAACCGAAATCACCAACACCCAGTCCGACCGTATTCTGAAAGTGTGGTACCCAATTTTCACCGTTACAAGGGAAGATGGGAAAGATTAGACATTCTCCGAAGCCGATTTCAAAAACCTGCGACTGTATGATTTTCATGCTATTCTGAGAGACTTACGAACCAGAACCATCAGACCTCTTCATGTCACCAAAGCACTCGAAGCGATCAAACGATTCCTGAAATGCACTATCTTTTTGTCACACATCACAGATTTTCATATGGGAATCGAGAACAGGTCGAAGAAGATAAATTTGCTTAAACCCGATCAGAAAGCTCCAGAATTGAAAATATACCCGGTAAACACAATGTTGTTCAAACCAAAATTTGGAATCATCTACCTCAACGCTCCAGGTGAAAAGAAATTTCTTAGATTCAGTCAAGTTAACCGTTATTGCGATGGAACTTTGATGACGGTCATACAAACGCTAAGAGAGATTATCGCCAAGGAAGAACTGATCCCGAAAACGTTTATGGGAAGTCTTAAAGAGCTGAATGCCCAAGAAGCCTTGGAGATAGTTGAAGACCGACTTGAGTTCCGCAGATCCATCAGAAGCTTTGAAATACTTTTTGCCATCCATAAAAGATATGTTCCGAACTGGCGCGACATTGAACTTCAATTCAAAGGGGGGGATTGTTAGGGCCAAATGTTAGTTGAATGGAAGTTCAAGGGTGTATTTTGTAAATACCTTCAATAGGTATAAATAGTTTGCTTAAACCTAGTTATTAGGTTAATCATTCCTTTTATCATTGTAAAATCTCTCTGAACGATATTAAACCTTTGAGTGAGAATCATATGGATGACAACATTGAATCATTATTTGTTATTGCTTGTTGATTAATCTTATTGATATTGCACTAATCTGGGATCCACAAAGTCTGAGTTCTGATTTGAGGTAATCAAAAGTCATTAAAATTATTTGAAATAGAGAATTTCAATAAACAAGATCAAGCGCTAAACAGAGTTACTCATTGAGCACATTATGGTCAAAAATGAAAGAATGATCAGAAAGTTTAATTGTGAAGAACAAGTCACAATTAGTGTGTTAGATAAGAATTAAATCATTAATAGAAATGACGAACTTTGAAGAACAAATTGGAATTCAAGCGAGTGTATTTCCATTGAAAAATCAACAAACATATGAGATATGGAAATAACTAAATCAAGAAAATATAACACGTGGAAATTCTAGAAGTTAAAATCAGAGAATAACAAACACAAGTAAGTTATTCATAATGCATTACCACGGTTCTCTGAATTCACTAAAAATGCATTTATGTGACAAATACCTGATACTCCCCCTCAAATGTGGCATAACCTTCGAATGCAGTCATGTGAAAAGTATATTCTGAACTAAACGCACATGACATTCCTGCAAAACAGATTAGAAAGATTTTGGTATCCATGCTTTGATGGATCCTTGATGGTTAGATGCCCTATTAGAATGAGGACCGGGGATACTATTAGGAATGGCAATGGGCCGGGTTCGGGACGGTTTTTAAGGTCCCCGTCCCCGAAACCGATAAGCAATCCCATCCCCAAAACCGTACCGATCCCCGTCGGGTATCTTATCGGGGATCCCCGTCGGGTCCCCGCTGTTTCCCCGATCCCCATTGGGGAACCCGTTAGGGAAAAACATCGCCGTTAACCGTTGGTTTTCCCCGAATCCGACCCGACCCGACCCGAAACAAAAAACAAGTTTAGACAAAAATTAAAGAATTAAAGAAGTAGCTACATCGAAATAAATCATAAAAAAAGATGCTAAAATAGTTCATTTGGCCAAATACATATAATCCAACAAACATCACGAACAAAATATGCTAAATTGCAATGTAAAAGATAACAAAAGTCTAGACATAATCCATAATATCACGATTCATGATAGATAAATAAAGTAGAGTATCGACTTAAAAGTCGAAACTTTTCAAACGGACAAACTCGTCAACCCAAACTTGAATTTTCCTTAGCTTCCTGCAAAATAAACTATTCGATGTAAAGAACCAAATAGATAAATATATCATAATTATTGTCAATAGTAGTATAGTTAGTTAGTTACCTCTTCCACGTCATAATCATACTCAATAGTCCGACAATATGCTTCGGTCTCATCGGAACATGTTTCTATATAAACAACACAATATATTTATCAAAAAAATAAAATTATTGAAATATATAACGAAAATAAAATTTATATGGTTACCTCGTATTTCATTCAATAGCCAACTTTGAGCACACATTAGAGCCTCCAACGTTTTTGGATGAAGTCGACTACGATGTGGAGTTACCAATCTTCCACCGGTACTAAATGCAGATTCTGAGGCAACATTAGAAATGGGAACGGCTAAAATGTCTCTAGCAATCCTTTGAAGTGTCGGGTATTTAAACCCATTTGTCTTCCACCAAAGTAGCAAATCAACCTCTATGTCCTTAGGCAACAGTTTCTCTTTCAAGTAATTGTCCAACTCAGTCGTAACACCTAAGTCATCATGTTGGTTGGCAATCGAAGCAATGTTTGATAATAGCTTTTTAAATTCAACGCGATGACTTGCTGAAGACCCTGAACTTAAAGAAGAAGAACCACTAACACTTTCATTGTTGTTTCTTACACCGGGATCAGTAGATTCATATTCTTGAAACAAAGTGTAGACTAGATTCTTGAGCTTTTCAATTTCAATCACCGATCTGTCTTGTCAGTATAACACATAAAAAAGTAACTCCACAAACTTCAATTTATACCGAGGATCCAAAATCGCCGCCATTCCCATAATCCCATGTATAATAGACCAATACTTGTCAAACTTCACAAGACTTGAAATGATCATGTAAATGTCTTGTACCATTTTTAGAAACCCCTCCCAATTTCTTCTTACAATAATTGCACTCGGCCTTATCATTACCATCCACTTTTATCTTCTTAAAGTGGTTCCATACTACTGATCGTGTTTTCCTCTTTCTAGACCCCGATTCAAGTTCATCATTATCAAAGCCATCATTAGTTTGAGTTTCATCTTGAGTCACTGGATTAGTCACAGGTATTGGTTGACTATGAGTGTTAGACTCGTGCATTGAATTAATCACAGGTGACGATCCAATTGGTTGACTATGAGGGTTTGTAGTATTAGAGTCGTGACATTGTCTTTCCATTTCACCTATACAAAGATAATCAAACAATTAAATACAATTTAACAATCCTATTAAATTTCACCATAACAACTATTATTAATAAATGCCTCGAATAATTAAAACAACAAATAAATCTTGATAACTTCAATATCCAATTAACAAGTTAATCATATTCAAGAGATTATAAGTTCCACCTATTTTAATTTCCTGCCTAAGATTGATTAAAAAGATTTTATTGTGTTCAAACAAACATTAACCCTATTATGTTCTTTAATCAATCATATAACTAACTAATTAAGTAAATTGGTTGAAAAAACAAATGTTAATAATAAAGCTAGATGACAACTTACATAGCTATTGATGAATGATGACCTACTTTAAAATAAATAAATAAACATATTATTAGCACCATAGCACCACCAACTTGGAACAAGCACAAAAGAAAACCCCATAAACCCACGTGATGCAACTAGACAATCACCAAGGACATAAAGAAAACAAAAAAAAACCGCACTCCACGAATTGATTAACAACGGCAGCAGAAACGAATTTCAATGGTTGATTAACAGCAGCAGCAGCCACGTCACGTAAGGAATGCGATTAATATTAGTAATTTAGGGATTTAATTGGACTTGGTCAATGGTCAATTGGTATGTTGAACTTGATCTGAATTAGGTGTTGGGCTTTGGTCTTTTAATACACATATATAACATATTTATATTGTAGCCCAATACACAATTTTGATTTAAAATGTATACATATATAATACTATATATATATATATATCGGGCCGGGCCGGGACGGTGAGGATGGTCCCTATCCCCGTCCCCGTCCCCATTAAAATCCCCGCTATCGTCCCCGATCCCCGCCCCGTCCCCGTTAACAAGTCTCCAAAACCGACCAAAATGTTCGGTTTTCGGTTTTCACCGTCGGTTTCGGTTTTTTTAACCATCCCTAGATACTATAAGTACCATACCAATGAGATGCATATTTCCGGTCAACAAAATCATTCAAACCACATGCAGAACAACAAATACAATCATGAGAAAGTTGAAGCAATTGTTGAATTGAATAAAGTATTAAAGGAAACATCACACTTTGTTCAACAAAAGTACGGGAATTAAAAACATCATGATTATGATTGTATGTCCTAGCATGCGAAACTGACTTACATGAATTTGTATTCGTTGTGCTTTCATTAGACTTCTTCACTACCCAAACTTGTTTGAACCTTTTTCTCTGACCATTATTATCTGAAATATCATTAAAGTCACTGTTGGAAGAGCTGGAGTAGTAAGAATGTCTATTTTGAGAGCGACCAGTCGTTTTCCGTCTCAGTAAACGTCTTTTAGATTTAGAATTGTTTTTGGAGACATTGTTCACAGAACGGGTTTGAGGGGCGGATGTAGAACATTCACCCTTCTGAAAGTTGACCGATCGTTCAGGTGGTTTTGGAAGAAAATCAGTATGACTTAGAAGGGGTTGATCAAATGCAAAATTTGGAAATTCATCATCTGAACATACGTTAGAATTCAATAAACGCTGAAAACTCAAGTTCACTCTCGGATGGAATATCATTATTTAAAGGATGTGAGGATCACTTTGGAACTTGTTTTGCGAAGAATTAGGTGCGGAAGCTTTTTGAAAATCAGAGTCGAGATTCATTTGAAAACACGTCGCTTGAGGTTCTTTTCCTTTTCTGGAAGAGATTATTTCTATAAAAGCCTTACAAGAAGATGTATCTGATGAGTTTGAGGAAGGTTCAGACAGAATGATTTTCTCGTTTTGAAGGTGGTCAAACTTCTCTTGAAGTTTACCCTTGCTCACTTGCTCTTGCATCACTTCTGTTGCCAAGGCAGACAATTTAGATATGAGTCGTTGGATTTCTGTCTGAAGAGCTTCCTTTTCCTCAACTGATACAGATTATGTTTTTGTGGATTTAAAACACTCAAGTTTGGATAAAAGCTCTTTTTTCCTTTTGAAATTCAATCCGTTCTAGTTCAAATGACTCCTCTAATTGAACTATTTTCATTTCCAAAACGAGAGGTGGAACATAGCGTTTAAACTCGTCCTTCTCTGTTTTATTTTCAGTTGTTGGGACCGTATCCTTTTTACAGGATTCTTTGGACTTGGCAACTTTGTAGCCGTCAAAGTAGTCATTTGAGAGGTATTTGGATTTCTTTGTTTCATAAGATGTGTTAAGAACTTCATAAGCAAACGACATTTGCATTTTAACCGTATTATTGCGTTTATATTCCTCACGTTCCCCATCCTTCTCATTAAGTGGTTCCGTCCATTTGATTTTATATTGGGGAAATTTCTTATCAATGCCTAGAAAGTTAACTCATATAAAGTAGGCACCATTGTTAAGATCTTTTTTAAATAGTGTGGGTTGTCGTACCCAATTCCCCATTCTGAGTTATAGTACCGAAAATCCTTTGGTTTGTTCAGATGAATCGTTTGAACAGTTTGTCCTCGTTTATAAAACTTAAGCTCAAGATCTTTTATTTTTGAAAGAAGCTCTTTGTTATCTATTTGAAGAAAAGAGCATTGATAGACAATCTCATCTTTCTCATTCTCACACTGATCAAGCTTTGCATTTAAATTATATATTTGGGCCCTAAAGTATTTAGGTGCTATTGAAAGGTTTGCACACTTTTCTTTTAGATTAGCGTTATCATACTTAAGCTTTTCCGTGACCTTTCTTTGAACATCTAACTTCTCATTTAGGGTGGTTATTTCAAGCAAGTGTTCATTAGTGGTAGACTTACATGACTCTATTCTTTGAACAAGCAATTTCATCTGATCCATTAAAGCTTGATGAATAAGAATGCATACCTGGAAGGATTCTCCGAGGGATGGAGGATTGTTGTGGTTGCCCATTGAAAGAGCATCTCGAGAAGACATCTTAAAATGCACTTAGATGATCGTCAGACAGTATCAAGAATACCCAAATGTTCCCCTTCGTAAAGCTCTCGGATATGTGACCCGGGTGTGGTTTCTGGATAAGGAATCCGGAAAAGAGAGTACGGATGGAAGTGTCCGGATATGAGTGTACGGGTGAGGTGTCCGGATGGGAATAAGTTACCGGATAAAAGTAACCAGGAAAAAAGATCTTACCGAAAAGTGAGTGGTGTCCGGAAAGTGAGAGATCCAGATAGGAGATCCGGGAAGTGCTTACTCGGATAGTCGATATACGGAAATTGGTGTCCGGGAAGAGGGATCCGGAAAGTTAAGACTTACCGGAAGAGGCAACCCAGATACGTGAGTAATCTGGAAACTTACCGAATACGTGTGAGAACCGGAAAGAAGACTTACCCGGTAAGTATAGCGATCCAGAGACTAGAATGACCCGGATAGGAGTTTGGACAGTGTGTTGTCCGGATAGAATTCTATAAACAAAGAACTTACCCGGATAGTGCGGCTGTTCGAAGAAATCAGATCAAGGGACAAATTAGGGTTATCGATTTTGCTCCTGAAAAATTAGTAGACGACCTGGAAGTTATTTCTTTCTTGGTTTCATCTTCTCCATCGTGTCTGCTTGTTCCAACTGCATACGATATCGATTTTTTTTGCTATTCAACATACACAGAAATCCAATTCGCCTGTGAAACTAATCGTGTTCCATGGATAGAAGTCACGAACAGTAAAGTATCAGCGATGATTTTCTTGATAACAAGTTGATTTTTGGGTCGATATCGGTTGTTTTGGGTTCCAACGATGTTGTCGTTCATCAACTGGATAATGACATACCATCATAGACTCCGAATAATGAAGTTGTTGTTCATCCGCAGAATAATATCACATCCGCTGTTAATGGTTGCATCAGAGATAGTAGTGAAGCCATTAACGACGGTCGCTGCTTAGTGTTCGGGTCGTTTAATGGTTTTGATTTGGGTGTTGATGACAAGTGCAAGACAGGATTTAAAACGAAGGATGCAACGAATGAAGCAGGTTTGGATGAAACGGGTGACGGTGATGAAAACCAATCAAAAGTGTTCATAAACCTAAATATTATATTGAAAACCAATCCAAAAAATGTCAAATACCAAAAACCATCATAGTAGTCATAAATCAAACGACATGAAACTGTAGGGTTTATGAAACTGAAAAAATAGCAAAATCCATCCTAGAAGACATAATTCAAATGAAATGAAAGGTGTTTCATAGTATGATCCAACATACTGTGCATGATCGATTCAATAAAGATGCTAGAGTGTAAGTCGGTCAGAACGCGTGTTACGTGCTGCTGTTATCAGTTGCCTACGGATCTTTTCATCAGTAGAGAAAAACTTTTCAACTTCTCCGACCACGTACTCCTTCCTCTTATTGCAGAAACTTAGAAGAAATTTTTTTGCGCATTTGATGCGGAGATCTCCCAGTTGCGTGTCTTGGACTGCTCCCTCTTTTGATAGACCTGCACGCCAATCCCGTTTGTTGCCCATGTAACTTTCCATGTGTCTCATTGTGAAAATTCCGTGGTCATCATAGTTACGATGAGTTTGCCACTCCCTCTTTTGATAGACCTTTTTTTTATGGCTCCGATGCATGTGTGCGCGTTTCTTGCGTCATATCGCCATCGTTACCCATCATTTCATCCATTGATAGTTCTTGTAGCAAACTTTGAACACCTGTTTAATTTTCAATAAATGTGAAGATCTTCAATCAAATGTTAATGTATTACGTAAACCATTTTAGAATATAATTACCTTCCATATGCATTTCATTTGCAAGTTCTTCTTCTCCTGTGAATTTCATAGTTGTTGCATTTTTTTTATGGATGGAACGTTATTTCACTAGTAGGAATGGATGAAATTAGATTGAAATCTTGCAAAGTTTTTTTGTATATGACATGAAACAAATTTCATGTGCAGAATGTGCATTTCATGTTTTTGGTTTCAACATATGAAGACGTTTTGATGTAATATATTCGGAAAGAAAAGACAACTTGAATACTCCAATTAATATATGCAACAATCTCCAGCTTTTTTTTGCAAAGCATTTAAACCTTAATTACCAAAATCCACCAAAGGAAACAAAACCTCCAACATACATCACTCAACAGTACCCTCTAAAAATTATCACACGCAAATCAACTAGAACAAATTCAAACAGAAGGATGCAGGCACTTGAAAGGAATAAAAACACATTGTTTGATGTTTTTTGTACATAATTTGAAGAATTTGCCATTAGGTGCAACACGTTTCATTATTTTTTCTCACCCCATTAAACATTTTCTGCATCAGTTTGCACATCATGAATAAGCCCCTTGTGCATTACATGAATTTGGAAATAAAAGACAAGATTTATACTACAATTAATATATAAAACAATCTGCATCGTTAATTTTTTTTTTGTTGCAAAACATTACAACCATAAGTACCAAAACCCACCAAAGGAAACAATAGATCCCACATTCATCACTCAACATTATCCACTAGAGTTTATTATATGCAAACCAACAAGAACAAATTCAAACAGAAGCATGCATTGACTTTCAAGGAATAAAAACACATTGTTTTATGTTTTTTTTACATTATTTGAATAATTTGTCATTAGGTGCGAGATTTTACAGTATTTTTACATATCCCTTGAAACATTTAATGCATAAGCTTACACATCATGAATAAGCCCCAAATGTATTACATGAATTCTGTTTCATCAAATACTGGAATATCCTCAAACCACAAAATGCATTTTAGTTTATTATCCAATTTTGAAATGTTTAAATTGAGTAGTAAATATTTCGAAACCCTAATTTACCTTTTTAGATGAAATCTTAACTTCTTAATTAAACCCTAAAATTGCAATTAATCGCAACTTTTTTAGATGAAATCGTAACTTCTTAATTAAACCCTAATGTTACCGTGACAGAAGATGTGGTCCTGCAATTTTTGGTTCTGGACTCTCGTTTTTTACATCCTTCATATCTTCATCTTCCAAATCCAGAAGAATAGGGGATGTAGCGGTGTTTGTGAATTTTGCAAAAGGCTTCAGTATCCGCAGTCGTCCTCCTCTGGTTAGCCCTGAAATAGTATATGAAGAATGAATCTGGCGATGAACAAGCATTCACTACATGATTTCGACGATACACAATGAATCTTACCATTCTTGCGTTCCATAGCTTCAAACGATCTTTGATTTTTTGAAGAAACTGATTTTCACCTGATGGAAGATGATATTTGATGAAATGGGGTAATCGTTTTAATCTAATCAGCGGATTCTGGGGGATTTTGATTCATAAGAATCCAGTTACCTTTTTTAACGGGAGTGGTTTTCGTGATGAAATTCCCTATTTTGCCCTTGCATCGTAATTTTTATAGAAATTATACTAATAATTAATTATTAGTATAATTAAATAATCAGTAAAAATCAAGGACCGTGGATTAAAATATGTAGGGTGTAGATATGGGTTGCACAGTTTGCTAGTTTTTTTTGGTTTGCTAATTAAACCAACCCTATATATATATATTATACATGACTCAACAACTGTTAAGAAAAGTTTGTATAATAACTAATGACAAATCTAATAAAAAAACGACGTGACATAAAGTCATAAACATGCAAACTGTTCGTATAACTGATGTTCTCTACTTTCTAAAGATGTGGGTTTAGACAACATATACCACTCAAAACTATTAAAAGCCTAATTCAAATAGAACATGTAACACAAAATGAACGTACTGTAAAGAATACATTAAAGTTACGTAAAAAAATGAACTAAAAAAGAGTTTCAGTAATCATTTATATAAGTTTTATATGTACATATTAATCGTTAGGAACAACCTTTCTTGATCTTAAATGCATGCACGTCGACATATCCACATTTTCATGACTTGTTACTATGATATAAGCAGTGTTAACATCCTTAGAAATTTGTAAAAATATGAAATAATTGAATAAATATATGAAGTCACTCGATATAAAACGAATAATTAAAATACGACAAAGAAGATAAGATGTAGTATTCAAATTACCACTATGAACATACACATATCGAAAACGATCATGATTGGTGTCATTATTAAATTTCTACTTCTAGTAAATTATCTAATTGATTGATCATATTTTCTTGTTACACAAGACGTCCACATTTATTCAAACTTACACAGCAAATAATCTAACGTCGTTCTGAATATACATCTAAAGAAAATTTTATATTTAATATACACGTTTGTTTTCATGTTATGATCTATCAGTTATCTAGGATCTATAAATATTAAACTTGATTCATCCAAAAAATGAAACAATTTTCAATTTTAGTTGTCCAAACCACGCATCTTTTGTTCATGTAGTAAAATTCCAATACGAATTCATCTGTAATAAAAGTCAAAATAATCAGATTTACATAAATATCCATAAAATTGTTTAAAAAAATAACTTTGAAAATAAAAGTAAAATTACACACTTTTTTCTATATTTGAAGAAAAAAAAAGAAATCTTTAAAATTAATATAAGGATCAGAGAGAGAATAAAAAATTTATTTTTTTACTTATTTTGAAGAAGAGAGGGAAAAAGGTAAAAAAGATAATATAACTTTATAGAAAATTTGTTGAAGTATTTAATAAATTAAATATTATAGTAATATATTTAATGTTAAATTCTCAAAAGTGAAAAAGTGTTGAATTTCAATATAATTTTTTTAAGGATTTAAATATTATTTTTCTGTTTCAAAAAATTATGGAAAAAATATTAAAAATATTCTAATATTGTTTATTTTATTTTTGATTTTTGATTTTTTTAAACAAAGTAATTAATTTTACATCTAAATATTTTTCCTTAAGAGTAACAATTATTAGTGTTTAATATTATTGGTGATTGGTGAGACTTATATGGGTCGGGTCGGGTTTGGATGAAACCCCAAAATGTACCCGGCCCCCACGCCTTTGCCCTATAAAACCTAATTCATGGCGCTCCCCAATCCATCAGATTCATTCACAGGCAGAATTTTCATTTTCAATTTGGATTCCCAACTACAACACTTCTCTCTCCTTCACTCCTAGTTTTGCTCTTTGAATCAGCAATTTCGCACGTTCAAGCGGTGTGTATACCTTCCTTTCTATATTAACATGAATTGAATTTGTAGATTAGTTGATTAATCAGCTTGACATTTACAAGAATTGAGCTTAATGACTTGAGATCATTCATCGATTCTCCCTACCCTGTGTTAAGATCATTTGTGTTTTGGAAACTCAGATCTAAATATCATCGATTGATTGTGTTTATGTTTCTCTGTTAGGTTTCTTGGGGGGTTAGGGCACAATTGAATTGAATTTACCAGTGTGCACTTATAATTGAGGCTGTTTATTAGTGTTATAATTGAGTGTGCTAGGGCTGTATTTGTTGATATGCATACACAGTATACTCCAGATGAATGTGACAGAATTGGATCATGGGAGATTGGGAGTTGGATCTCTTTATGAATTGTAGTTTTATGAATCAAGCTAGGTATTGGTTCAACTTATACAAATCTGTTCATATTCTCATCCATTTACAGTGCTTCATAATCCCTCTTATCATACTTTGATGACTATTATGCTGTTGTATGCATTCCTATTACTCTTGTTGCTTTGTTTGAGGTTGTAAAGTTCATTTAAATGCTGGTTTCATGAAAATTCCCAGTGCGATAATTTTCGGTTTGCATGGTAACCTAATTATGAGGACATGCTAATATACTTTTCATAGAAAGAGCATTACTAGTGCTAGAGAAGATAGAAGAAGTCCATTAATCACAGTTAAAATTTGGTTTTGTACTTTTGCATAATCTTGTACATTCCTTAACATACATCTTATTGAAGTTTTTTTTTCCTTAAATTTGCTTGCAGGGTCTATTTTGTTTGCATTTATTTGGAGATTTAAAGGTTTAAGGTGTTTTTCTATTAGTGAAAGGTGGATCTTACTTGAGATCTGTTTATGTAAGCGAGAAATGAGTTCTAGAGAAAAGCCATTATTTGATCTTAATGAACCCGCTTTGGAGGATGAAGATAGCGACTCTGCCATCTGCTTCCCGCCCTTGACAGTTGCCTCAACTGTCGGGACTTCTAAATTATTTACGAGTCCTAATAGAACAGTAAATAGCAACGTCTTTTCTCATCCATCTTCTGTTTCCGGCTTTCAGCCTTTCATTCAGCCAAAAGGAGACCAGGCATCCGAAGGTGGTAAAAATCAGAAGATGGAAACTGTCACTGAAAAGGAAGAAGGTGAATGGTCTGATTTTGAGGGGCCCGCTGATGCAAACAGAACCAGTAGTGTGCCTGAAATGTCAACTTCTGGCTATGATGAGAAATCACAGGTGAAAGTAGTAAATTCATCTTCAAATGTCGATGATATTAAGAATGAAAATAGTAACCAAGAAGATTCGAATGATAGGAAAAGTAGTTCTAGCCGAAATTCAGAAGGTGGTATTGCAATAAATAATCAAGAAGATTACACCTTGGCTCCAAAAAGACGAGAGATTAAAGGAGCTGAAGCGATTCATGCTTTAAAGCTTGCAACTAGCCCAGCAAAACGGTCTAAACTTGACCAAAAAAAGGAAGCAATGTTGGGTAAAAAACGTAGTAGGCAAACCATGTTTCTTAATTTGGAAGATGTTAAGCAAGCGGGACCCGCTAAGCAAGTGGCACCCATTAAAATTGCGACTCCTAGAAGACAGAACATTCCACCACCACCCATCACAACGGGTATTTTGAAAGATTCGCACCCTCTTCTTGACTCTTCAGAGCATAGCGGAGAAAAGCTATTGGTTGATCAGTCATGCAATGAAGGAAACAGCTGTCTGGAGTCTAGTGACACGAAATCTGAATGTGATGATGGTGATTTGAGTTCAGGGCCGATAACTCGTTCTAAAAGGAGAAACAATGGGAAAGATCCTGCTATAGAGGATAAACCAGTTTCGGATCGTAGGCAGAATTCATTGAAGCAATTAGTTGATTCAAGGCAGATGAAGAATCCGGGTGTTTCTATAAAAAAGCCACCTCCAATCAGTCAAACCCCTGTTGATCTTACAGCGGGAGTTAAAAAGCTTCCCTCCAGAAAGCCATCAACTGTCACCACTCAGTATCAGGATACATCAGTGGAGCGTCTTCTGCGTGAGGTGACTAACGAAAAGTTCTGGCAGCATCCAGGTATTGTTTTTTACAACTTACTTTCTCTAACTCTGATATACTTGATGTGAAATTATAATTGAGTGTGGCCGTGCCCTTTGGTGTTTTATATATATATATTGTAGGTTTCTTAGTCTTACAAGTTGTTGTAGCATGCTTATGCTTGCCAAGTTGCTGTTTTATATTTCTTGAGATCACAGCTGAACCTGGAAAGAAACTATTCTTTATTAAAGCATTAAATGACTCTTATGATGCTCAACTCATGCTACTATTTTGGGAAGCTGGGTGGATAAGTCACTTAATGAGGATAGTCTATATATAGGATTAAAGCAAAAATAGGGGCTAACGCCTTACTAAAAAAGGGAAAAAAGGATATCGAGAGAATCGCCTCTAGATTCCTGATGTTAGATGACATGGTCATGCCATTGGTTCTACGTTTTATTTTATTGTTCATTAAAATTTATTTCCAGTTGCTAATAAGTAAGTAATAACCCTCTTGTGCAATTTGTACTGAATCTACAATGAACAATTTGCCATTCAGTGGTTTAGGGTGGATTCAATAACAATTCACGATTTAAAAATTGTGGTTGTATTAGTTATTGAATAAATGGTAATGTTTGTATTGCTCAGGCCCACGCATAGCAGAGGGGATCCCTGCAGCTTCAACTTTCACAAGAGCCTGTTGAATGAATGGAAGAAAATTCCTCGCTTACTTACTGCCTCTTTATATATAATCTGTATGATCCTCTAAGAGAGCTTGTGCCAACTAACATGATTAGTTTAGGAAATAAATTCCAGTTTTATTTGCTTCCTTTTTTTGTAGTAATTTAGTAAAAAGTGTATATCCTTTATCCATTTTCGTTAACAGGTTCACATTTAGTTTCTGGACCCCTACTTTTTTTTCTCATGTAATAAAAATACTCAAAATTTTGGACATTCAGAGGAGGCGGAGCTTAAATGTGTTCCAGGAAGCTTTGAATCAGTAGAAGAGTATGTTCGAGTATTTGAGCCCTTGCTTTTTGAAGAATGCCGTGCACAGCTCTACAGTACCTGGGAGGAATTAACCGAAACAGCTACTAGGGATTCACATACAGTGGTTCGCATAAGGAATGTTGAGAAGCGGGAAAGAGGTATATATAATATCTATCTATCTATATATGTATGTGTAGGTTCAGGTTCAGGGGAAAACCGCAAAAAAATGAAAACTGAGGAACACCCTTGTAACCATTCATTTGGACCGTATGCACATGTGAATACAAGTCATTTGTAGCATGCATACGTGCATCATGCACTCGTTCGTTCATAAAAACCAGAAAACAACGTCAATTACTTTTATGCACATGTGCATACCGTCCACATAAAGGATCACCAAGGTGTTCCTCAGTTAATCATTTATTTGATTTTGAGGTTTTCCCCTAAACCTCATTCTATTTATATTTGTATGTGTATATATAGATCAGGGGAAAGTTCATTTAGAAACTGCAAATATTTTGAAAACGAGGAACTAAATATTCATAATGAATGCACATAAATATCCTTGATGAATAATGATATTCATCATGGATATTCATAATGAATATTCATCATGGATATTCATCATGGATATTCATCATGGATATTCATCATGGATATTCATCATGGATATTCATCATGAATATTTGGTTTACAGTTTTTCAAAATATTGTGTTTCTCAAATGAACCTGCCCCATATAGATTACGTATTTGTATTTTCGATGTATGTGGATTTTAGGTAATTAAGTTTTATAAATTTTATATGCGGTCACAGGATGGTACGATGCGATACTTCTACCTGCAAGTGAATCCAGATGGAATTTCAAAGAGGGTGATGTTGCAGTTCTTTCAACTCCTAGACCTGGAACAGGTTTGTTTACGTTTACGTTTCTTAAATTCACACATTAAAAGGAGCCCTTTTCGTTTTCAAGCCACTGAACGATTAAGATGTTTGCTTTTAAGCAGTCAGATTTAAGAGAAGCAACTGTTCAACAATTCCAGAGGAGTCAGAGGTCTGTGGACGTGTGGCTGGTACCGTGAGACGTCACATACCAATAGATACACGTGATCCTATCGGGGCCATCCTTCATTTTTATGTCGGGGATTCTTACGATTCTAGCAGGTTCAAAATCTCGACTTCTTTTAAATTTTAATTATTCTTTTCTTGTTTATTTGAAATCTTGTAGTAATAAACTAATAAATATTTTTATTGTTTTTAATAATTACAGCAAGGATGATGATGATGATCATATTTTAAAGAAATTACAACACAAGGGGGTCTGGTTTTTAACTGTTCTTGGTGCACTAGCTACGACCCAGAGAGAATACGTTGCATTGCATGCATTTCGTAGACTCAATTCACAGGTGGGTCCTGCAATTCGAGTGGAAATTCTTGGAAATATGTTTTTATGAATTTTTGCTGATTGGTTGATATAATTTTTGTGTAGATGCAAACCGCGATTCTTCAACCGAGTCCAGAACATTTCCCCAAATACGAGGAAATGGCCCCCACCATGCCCGAATGTTTTACAACAAACTTTGTTGATTATTTGCACAAAACCTTTAATGGGCCCCAGTTATCGGCAATCCACTGGGCTGCAATGCATACAGCTGCTGGCACGACTAATGGGTTAACCAAGAGACAAGATCCATGGCCGTTCACTCTAGTCCAGGGCCCACCTGGAACGGGAAAGACTCATACAGTTTGGGGAATGCTAAATGTTATTCATCTTGTTCAGTATCAACATTATTATACAGCATTGCTTAAAAAACTCGCACCTGAAAGCTACAAACAAGCAACCGAGAGTCTTTCTTCCGAAAACGCCCCTATTGGGTCCATTGACGAGGTGCTCCAAAACATGGACCAGAACCTTTTTCGAACCCTTCATAAGCTCTGCCCGAAGCCAAGAATGCTCGTGTGCGCTCCTTCGAATGCTGCAACCGATGAGCTGCTTACCCGTGTTCTTGACCGCGGCTTCATCGACGGTGAGATGAAGGTTTACCGGCCCGACGTGGCTCGAGTCGGGGTCGATACGCAAACACGAGCCGCTCAAGCGGTGTCGGTTGAGCGGAGAACGGAACAGCTTTTAATGAAGAACCGAGATGAAGTTTACGGGTGGATGCATCAGTTACGAGGCCGTGAAGCTCAGTTGTCGCAACAAATCGCGGCTCTTCAACGACAACTTAGCGTTGCGGCTTTCGCGGGTCGGTCTCAAGGGTCCGTTGGCGTGGACCCCGATGTTCTCGTGGCCCGTGACCAGAACCGCGACTCGTTGTTGCAGAATCTTGCGGCGGTGGTGGAGAACCGCGATAAAGTTCTGGTGGAGATGTCGCGGCTTTTGATATTAGAAGGGCGGTTTCATGGCGGCGGTGGTTTTAATATGGAGGAAGCACGTGCGAGTCTCGAGGCAAGTTTTGCGAACGAGGCGGAAGTCGTTTTCACGACGGTGTCGAGTAGCGGTCGGAAACTTTTCTCGCGGTTGACCCACGGGTTCGATATGGTTGTTATTGATGAAGCGGCTCAAGCGAGTGAAGTAGGGGTGTTGCCGCCGCTTGCGCTCGGTGCCGCCAGATGTGTTCTTGTCGGAGATCCGCAACAACTTCCGGCAACCGTCATAAGCAAGGCGGCAGGGACGTTGTTATACAGTCGGAGTCTTTTCGAAAGATTTCAACAAGCGGGTTGCCCGACAATTTTGCTTTCCGTGCAGTATCGAATGCATCCGCAAATACGCGATTTCCCATCTCGTTACTTTTACCAAGGACGACTTACCGACAGCGAAAGCGTCGTGAAATTGCCGGATGAGTTATATTACAAGGACCCGTTGCTAAGACCTTATGTTTTTTACGATATTACCCATGGTCGAGAATCGCACCGTGGTGGGTCGGTTTCGTTTCAGAATATTCATGAAGCCCAGTTTTGTTTTCGTTTATACGAACATCTTCGGAGAAGTATTAAGAGTTTGGGAATGCCGAAAGTGTCGGTGGGGATAATCACGCCGTATAAGTTACAATTGAAATGCATTCAGCGGGAGTTTGCGGAAGTGTTGGCGTCTGAAGACGGGAAGGATGTTTATATTAATACGGTCGATGCTTTCCAAGGGCAAGAACGGGATATTATTATTATGTCTTGTGTGCGTGCAGCGGGCCATGGAGTCGGTTTTGTTGCAGATATTCGCCGGATGAATGTTGCTCTCACTCGCGCCAAAAGGGCGTTATGGGTATTTTTCTGCTTTCTGGATTCTTTCATTTACTCCCTCCTCCCCAAAATAAGTGTCCACATTTCCGTTTTAGTTTGTCTGCTTTCAATTTTATCCTTAACTTTTAGATGGAGAAATGCATTACTATCTCTGTTGTTAAGGGTAAAATTGTCATTTAGTTAAAAGAGTAAATTGCAATTTTGGTCCATGTGGTTTTGTTGTCTTTAGGGAAAAACAAAAAAATAAAGTAAAAGGACCAAATGTCCTCATGTGCAAGTCACATGGGGGTTTGTCCCAAAACCAAGCACTTTTGCATACCACATGGACCAAAAATTGCAAATTACTCTAAACCCTAAACCCTAATAATTACACATTTCTAAAATTGTTGACGAGTCTTCTGCGCCAAAAGGGCGTTATGGGTATTTTTCTGTTTTCTGGAATCTATCATTTACTCCCTCGTCCCAAAATAAGTGTCCACATTTCTGTCTTAGTTTGTCCCAAAACAAATGTCCATTTTCTGCTTTCCAATTCGATCCTTAACTATGAAATGGAGAATTCATTACTATCTCTGTTATCAAGGGTAAAATTGTCATTTAGTTAATGAAGAAGTTTTGATGGTGGTATGCAGGTGATGGGGAATGCGAGTGCTTTGGTTCAATCGGAGGATTGGGCTGCTCTAATTGCTGATGCAAAAGCTAGGCAATGTTATATGGATATGGACTTGCTTCCTAAAGAATTCTTGGCACCCAAGGTGGCGCCACCATCCTACGGTGGTCCGCCGCCACCCTATGGTGGTCCACCACCACCGGCGAAGTTCTCTAATCCGAGAGGGGGTTATATGAGGCCTGGGGGGTTTAGACACAGATCAGAAGATGAGGGGTATGGTAAAACAAACTCGACATCAAGAAATGGGATTTATCGACAAGCGTCGGATGATTTTGATCGGTCGAGAAATGGGTGGCAATATGGGGGTCATAGGAGACATAATAATAATAATAATAATAATTCAAATGGGGTTGGAGGAGGAAGGAGGGATCATCCATGAATGTTTTTTGTGGTATGAAATTGGATTTTGTGTTCTTCTGAGCATAGTTTTGCAGTTTTATAGTGAATACCATAAGAAAGAAAGAAAGAAAGAAAGTAGAAAAGAAAAGATGAGTAGTTGAATTAGCAGTTTCTTGGGAAAATTGTGGTATACAACAAGATTTTGTATAGAAAATTAAGGTTGTTGGTGTTCTGTTAATCAAAGTCAAAAGTTGTTTACTAAACTAGTAACTTGTTTGTGGGAAAGTGTATAAATTTCTTTGTTTTTTAATATTAGAGATTTGGTCACATTTTAACTTATCAGGTAAGAGACACTTATATTACAAACAAAGTAAATGAGGTAATCGATTTTGATAACTGAAAACGTTATTCAACAAGGTAAACGAGGGTAAGATTCTTGTTGATAATCGCTTACCCGATAAGTATTCGGTAAACGGTCCCTGATAATTCAAGAATATAAGCATTCAATGTATTTTATGGTTTTATATAACATTCACTTTTATTTACAAAAATTCTTTCTAAAACAATTTTGTTTCAATTGTTGCAAACCAACTTTGTTTAAATCAATAATTGTGCATCCCTAACTCATTGTCAACATTCTTCTTAATTTTATATTTGTTTTAATCATCAAATAACGTTTAAAAAACAAATCATGTGATATGTTTTTTAAATGATTAGTAACAATAAAGTTAAGAGTAAATTACGGATTTGGTCCCTGTGGTTTGGGGATTATTACGAAAATGGTCCCTAATCTTCGTTTATTACGGATTAGGACTTGACCTATGGATTTTTATAACGAGTTGGTCCCTCTGACAAACGGCCGTTTGTCAGCGTCCGTTAGAACCACCCACGTGCTTTGCACACGAGGGTATTTTTGTCCAATCCCTTTTCATCCCCCTTTTTGTCCCTCTTTTAAACGGGTAAAACCCTTATTTCATACAAAACCCTGTGCTTTGGCTATTCATCTTCTCCATAACAAAGCTTCAGTGACGTTCATCTCCATGGTCGCTCCAATGTGGAACATTCGAAGAAGCAATGAAGATGTTGATATGCATTATGTGTATGGTATGTACTCGTAAATATAGATTTTTACATTGTGTGGTACGTACAAAATCAATATAGAGATGATAGTTTTTTTTTGTTTTTTTACAGAGCATTACACGAACCTGATATCAATGAAGGTTCATCACGGTGGGGTTTTTACAAGATCGCCAGGTAGGGAGTACATTAAGGGTAAGATTAATTATGTCGACTTAGTAGATTGTGATGAGCTGAGTGTGCATGAAGTGGATGCCATGATGGTAGATTTAGGTTATAATGGTGAAAACCCAATGTATTATTACTTTTTGAAACCTGAATTTGACCTAGATTTTGGTCTTGAACCTCTAGGCAATGACCAAGATGTTTTGATTTTGTTGAAGTATACCAGTAGCTACAAAGTCATTAACATATATGTTGAACATGGTTTTACCACCTTGAAAACTTATTTCAAGTCTCCTACGTTTAGTCAAGTTGTTATTGAAGAAATCCCTGATGATGGACCTAGTGAAGTGAATACAAAAAAAGATAAATCATCTTGCAAGAAAAGGCTCTGTCTTGAATGGTATAAAACAGGGGAGGGTGAAGAGGCTGTAAGTGGTGATCAAGAGCCTGTAATGGCTGAAGAACAGCCTGTAGTGGCTGAAGAACAACCTGTAAGTGGTGATCAAGGTGACAGAGTACTTGAAGAAGAGACTGTGAGGAGTGAACAATGGCATAGTATTGGTGATGACATGGTTGGGTTAGGTGAGTTCATGGTTGGTGACTTAGAGGACTTTGATCCTTTTAGTGAACCTATTAGTGACAAGAACCTTTTAGTGGATAGGGAGGAAAATATGTGTGAGAATGAGGAATTCTATGATGTTGATCCAATGGATATGGAAGATTTTGACAGTAGTGACGACTCTGATTATGAGAGTGGCAGGAAAAGGTCTTTGCACATGCTTAGAAAGGAACAACAAAAAACAGAAGCTACTAGTGGTAATTTCTATGTTAGGCAGCATTTTGGAACCAAGGAAGAGGTAAGACATGCAATCACTTTGCATTCCATTGAGTCAAGAAGGGATTTGTGTATAAGAAAAAATGATAAGCACAAGATCAGGGTTGTATGCAAGGGTAGAAGCATTGAGACAACACAGGATGGGCCAACACAGGATGGGCCAAGTTGTCGTTGGGTTTTGTTGGTTTCCACAGTCAAACTGGACCAGACATGGGTGGTCAATACCTACTTTGATAAACACACTTGTCTTCAGACAAGAAATGTGAGGCATTGCACAGCAACCTTCCTGTCTCAAGAGGTTGTACAAACCATTATTCCAAACCCTGAAATTCCCATTAAAGCTTTGGCAGAGGGACTACAAAGGAAGTTCTCAGTTGGTGTTTCTAACATGAAGGCTTATAGGGCAAAGGTTATTGCAGAAAACATGGTCAAAGGGGATTACACTGAGCAATACAAGGGACTGAGGGACTACATCTTAGAACTTCAGAGAGCCAACCCAGGCACGACAGTGAAGCTTGAACTGGAGGATGAGCCAAATCCAGAGTCAACCACAAGGCAGTTCAAACGAATTTACATTTGCTTGGGTGCTTTAAAAGAAGGATTC
>JAWVWS010000470.1:0-25000 GCA_033807775.1 Saussurea involucrata | reverse complement strand
AAGTTTCATCAAATTGAGAAAATATATGAAACAATTTCATCAAGAAATGAATGATTTGAAACAATTTCATGAAAAAACTTCATTAAGAAAACCTATGAAATCCAAAGTTTACACGAAAAAAGTTTACAAAATAGTGGGCCTCTATATATATATAACACTAAGGATCACATAATGACTCACACACCCAAGATCGTATGGAATACTAGATCACTAAAATTCGGGGTGTTACAATCCTCCCCTCCTTAGAAAAGATTTCGTCGTCGAAATCTTGCAGCAACCAAAAAGATAAGGGTAACGCCTCCTTATGTCTTCTGCCGCTTCCCACGTCAGATTCGCACCGTGGTGGTGCTTCCATTTGACTTTGATCATGGTCACTTCCTTGTGACGAGGTTTCTTATACTTTCTCTCCAAAATGGTCTCGGGTTCTTCCACGTACCGGTTGTTGTCCACTTGGATCTCGGAAAATGGAACGACGCTTTCTTCATCCACCAAACATTTACATAAATAACACACATGGAATATGGGGTGAATTCTTTCCATCTCAGGTGCTAATTCTAACTTGTAGTCTTGGAGTCCTACTTGGTCAATGATGGTGAAGGGTCCAAGAAAACGAGTAATAAGGTTTCCACGTTTTCCGAATATGATGATCCCTTTCCATGGTGACACTTTTAGCATCACTCGGTCACCCACTTGGAATTCTACCGGTCTTCTCTTCTTGTCCACATAACTCTTTTGATGGTCTTAGGCCGCTTTCAACCGTTCCCTAATACACTACACTTTGTCGGTCGTTTCTTGCACAATCTACGGGCCTGGAATTTGTTTCTCTCCCGCTTTCAACCAACACACGGGTGTCCTACACTTCCGACCATACAAGGCCTCGAACGGTGCCATGCCAATGCTCGAATGGTAACTATTGTTGTAGGCGAACTCCACCAATGGGAGGTGTGAGTCCCAATTTCCCCCAAAGTCAAGAACACACAACCTCAACATATCTTCTAAGGTTTGGATGGTCCTCTCACCTTGACCATCCGTTTGGGGATGATACACGGTACATAGTTTTATTTTCGTACCCATCTCCTTTTGTAACCCATCCCAAAAGTGAGAAGTAAAATGACTATCATGGACGGACACAATAGACAACGACACTCTGTGCCTCGAGACCACTTCATCTATGTATAACTTGGCCAACTTATCCATCGGCAAGGTTTCCAGGAAATGCGCATTGTTGGTCAGTCGATCCACCACTACCCATATGGTGTCATGACCTCTCAAAGTCTTGGATAGTTTCGTCACGAAATACATAGTGATTTTCTCCCACTTCCATTCCAGAATAGGTCGAGACTGCAAACTACCATAGGGTCGTTGGTGCTCCTCCTTTACTTGCAAACAAGTAATGCATTTTTCCACATAACCGGCCACATCAAGATTCATCATCGGCCACCAATAGTTTAGCTTCAAGTCCCGATACATCGTGCTCCCGGGATGTATAGAGTACTTTGACTTATGAGCGTCCTCTAACAATAATTCCCAAAACTCTCCGATCTTGGGCATCCAAATCCTCCCTTGAAAGAGTATCAATCCCCTACTATCTTCTACCAAGTGAAAATGTTGCTTTGACATGGTTTCACCTTTGAGATTTGCTTCAAGTAGAGCTTCGACTTGTGACGACTTGATCTTCTAGACTTGAGACTACTTCAATCCTTGTGAAGGATGCTCTAATGTTTCCACCATACTCTTTCCGGCTCAACGCATCCGCTACCACATTAGCCTTATCGGAATGGTATAGTAACTCACAATCATAATCCTTAGGCAACTCTAACCACTTACATTGACGCATATTCAACTCCTTTTGGTCAAATACATATTTCAAACTCTTATGGTCGGTATAAATTGTACATATCATACCGTACAAATAGTGTCGCCACAACTTCAATGCGAACACTACCGCTAACTCGAGGTCATGGGTTGGGTAATTCTTCTCATGCTCCTTAAGTTGTCTTGAGGCATAGGCTATCACCTTGCCCATTTGCATGAAGACACACCCCAAACCTATCTTAGATGTGTCACTATAGACTACAAAGTCCTTCGTCCCCTCGGGTAAGGATAGAATTGGAATTTCACACAATTTCTTTTGTAATGTCCTAAAAGCTTGATCTTGAGTATCAGTCCAAACGAACTTTACATTCTTCCTTGTCAATGATGTCAATAGAGAGGCATCTTGGAGAAGTCTTGGATGAACCTTCCATAGTAACCGGCCAACCCTAAGAAACAAATTGCGGTTGGGCTCTTCGGAGGCTCCCAATTCATCATCGCTCCAATCTTTGAAGGGTCCACCTTCACTCCTTCCCGTGTCACCACGTGCCCCAAGAATTGGACTTCTCGTAGCCAAAATTCACACATAGAGAACTTGGCGTACAATTTCTCATCTCTTAGTACTTCCAATACCTCTCTAAGGTGTTGATCAGGCTCCTTCTCATTTTTAGAATAGACCAAGATGTCGTCAATGAATACAATAAATGAACTTATCAAAAAATGATCGACAAACCAATTCATCAGATCCATAAAGACGGTCGGCGCATTTGTGAAACCAAATGGCATGACTAGGAATTCGTAATGCCCATAATGAGTTCTAAACGCCGTCTTCGAGACATCTTCTCCTCTTACTCTCACTTGATGATACCCCGAGCGAACGTCTAACTTAGAGAAGCATCTCTCTCCTTGCAATTGGTCAAAGAGATCATCGATCCAGGAACGGGATATTTAATCTTCACCGTCACCTGATTTAACTCACAATAATCTATGCACATGCGCATCGTGCCATCCTTCTTCTTGACGAATAATACTGGAGCTCCCCAAGGTGATGAACTTGGCCTTACAAAACATTTGTCTAACAACTCATGCAATTGTTTTATCATCTCTTGCATTTCGGTCAGTGCAAGACGATACGGTGAACAGGCTATCGGTGTCGCTCCCGGGACTAGATCAATTTTGAACTCTACTTGACGATCGGGTGTAATCCCGACAAATCATCGGGAAAGACGTCTGGAAACTCATTGAAAATTCTTACCTCTTCTACTTTCTTCCTTTCGACATTGGCATCCACCACATATGCTAAAAATGAGGAGTACTTTTTCGCTAAGTACTTGCCTTAATAGCGGAAATGATATTACTTCACCCTTTCGTTTTTTTCCACAGGCAACGACGAAATCCATTGGCTATGGGTATCCTAATGAGCTTCTTAGCACACAAGATTTCTTCTTTGTGTTTTGCTAACCAATCCATTCCTATCACCACGTCGAAACTTCCAATAGCCATAGGAAGTAGGTTCACCTCAAAGCATTCGTCCCCAATCTCCAAGCGACTCTTTTCTAAAATCTCGCTTAGAACTACTTGCTCTTTATTCGCTACTTCTATTACTAGAGAGTCATTAAAGTTACTAGAAGGTACAATTAAAGACATGCCGGAAGGAATTGCCACAAAAGAGCAGTTCACATCGAAATCAAATAACATTCTAGCGGGTATGGAGTTGAGTAGAACGTACCCAACGCCTCAGCGGCGGTCTCATGTGCTTCATCAGTTGTCATTTGAAAATCCCTCCCTTGGACTCTCGGAGTAACTTTCTTTATGGGTTGACTCCCCACGTTGGTTCCCTTAGAGTTGCCCCTCAACTTACGACATTCATTCCTCATATGTCTCATTTCCTTGCACTCGAAACGAACCCTTCTTCTTATTGAGCAATCACAACTAGTATGCCCCGTCTTCAAGCACTTGAAGCACACAATTAGATTGGGGTTGCAAGGTCCAAAGTGCTTGCTTTTGCATTTTGGACACCACCTTGCTTCCCTTCGAATGTCCGCCCTCTTTCCGCTAGGGTTGAACCTTGGTTTCTTAAAAGATTTTTGTGGGCTCTCCCACTTCCTTCTTTCCCCAACTCTTGCTTTCTCCTCCTTGTCTCTAGCATAAACATCTTCCATGACCTTGGCTTCCTCAATCGCCTCTCGTAAGGTAGAGGCCTTAGAATTCGGACCATAGACATCATTTCCGCAGGTAATCCCTTGAGGTACGCTTTTACTTTTTCTTTCTCCGTTGGAGCCACATGCCCCGCCAAATTCGTGAAAATTCGGGTGTACTCTCTTACTGACAAGTTCCCCTTTTCGAGTTCTCAAAATTTCTCTTCAATGCGATCCATTTCTTGCTCCTTACAGTACTCCTCTAAAATTTTCTTCTTAAATGAAGCCCAAGACAGACGGACTAGCATTGATTTCTCCATGTTGGCTTTGGTGACATTTCACCATTAAAGAGCGGTGCTCCTTAGCATTTGGGAGGCGAACCTCACCTTTGATTCCTCTCTGCACTCACTTGATCCAAAGGCTTGTTTTGTCTCTCTTATCTAGTTTAGACAGTCAATCGGATTATCCGAGACACATAATTGACTTATAAATGCAAGCCCTCTCACCTCTTTCCAGCAACGGTGATGACTTGATCTTCTAATCTGGTGACGTTTTCCGTTCCCTTGGAACCCACCACAATATTCTCGGCTACCGTCTGGTGCCTCCGGTGACTATTGTCCTTGTCTTACAACATCTTCATGAACGCCTCTTGTTGTTTCTCTAGAGTCGCGTTCACTACCTGCATCACACCGACTAACATTTTGGTTTGTTGATTCACCTCTTGCATGATTGGATTTGAGGAGGCCAGATTCCTCCTTGGTATATGTTCGGGTCCTCCACCCAAAATGTTCTGTCTCGGAGGAATTACAGCTATCGTGGCCCCTTCTCGGAGGAATGACCATCCGGTGGAGATCCCGATCTACCTCGAGTATTTACCATGTTTTTTGTCATCCACGCGACAATGAGGTTGAGATCTCAAATAAATACATATAGACATATAGTCATAAGCGTACTACTACATTTATCAATCATTGCAACAATATTGAAATCAAACACACCTACAGATTAGCACATTCATAATAGAATTAGCTAAGTGAAATTATGAACATATTATACACAAGAATACTCGTTATGATGATCACAATTTTCAATTTGCATATTTTCCATCAACTCTAGACTCTCTGCCCACTTAAGTTTTGATCCCATTTCCTCACAATTCACAACTTAATGTCTCGGTTTAAGTTTAGATATCTTACTTTCATACCTAGACCTCTGATACCAACTTGTAACACCCGAAAAATTCAAGCAATAAAGTAGGGAATTTTCTATAAAATGAATAAAATAAAACTTCCAAAATATTGAAAACAACTATAACCCGCTAGTGTGGAAGTTTGTACAACCAATGTCAAAAATATAATGAGACATAAGAATAACAAACTACTTAATCTAGATTATTAACACTAGATTAAAATGGATGTCACTATGTCATCCAAAAATGTCGCTCTTTACAAAATCCCAAAAATTGCCCGACTCGTCAAGTGCTCCTAACCGCACCGGTCAACAATTCAACCCGTCCTAGAAACGCCGTTAGTGGGACCTGTAAACCAATTTACACCACAACAAGTGTTAGGCTAGAAGCTTAGTGAGATCTTACATAAATACATTTATACATGAAACAGTATTATCCCTCTAGTGTATCAATTTTTAATAACTTAAATATTTAATTTATATCTAAAATGACCCAAAATATAGCCAAAAACGAAGTCGGTGTAATAATTTTATGAATTAACTTTTAAGTTTTATTTATTACAATAATTATTTTGTAATACCACTCCCAAAAAATTCTAGATCCATCGTCGGTCCACATACCAAATACATGCACTAAATTTGAAGTAGAAAAATAAATCCTCTATTTGTAGGTCATTTCTCAAGGATTTGACTAGACCTTCAAAATGAAGAATATGCAAGTGGTGAGTGAATGCGCCAACACAAGTAAGTGCCTCTCGAAATCTAATCCAATCAGTGTTGTATTGTCTATCCTGAGCACGAACAAAGTGTCCTTGTGTTTGTTGCTTCAGAGCAAAGAGAAATGTGTTATTCTTAATAGACTCATAGTAGAGAGTGCTTCTCCGTGGAGGAGCATAAGCGAAGTCTAGCAACAGAAAGTTTCAGTTAGCATCTAGATGGATGCGATTTGGTTGTAGTCGAGTATAAAAGAGTTCCCGAAAGTGGCGATCATGACAATCAATCTCTAGACCTTGCTTTCAATGTATTGTAGTCTTGGGTTTAATATACATTAAATCTTATCGATCATGTTGAGTTATGTCTATTGTTCGAAAGACGTAGAGGTTGTTTGGTTCACGGAATTTAAAGAAATTGGAATGACAAATTCCTTTGACCAAATTCTAATTCCTTTGTTTGGTTCACATAATCAAAATGATGGAATCCTTTGAATTCCACATATTAAGAAATTCATCATTCCTTGGTTTAAGTCAATGAATTGAATTCCTAGCAATCAAACGTTTGCTGAAATTCCATGAAATTCCATTCCAATTACTTTAAAGTCGAATTCCGTCGATAGATTCCAATTCCATTAAACTCCATTATGCGAACCAAACGCCCCCTTAGAGGTTGTTTGGATAGATTTTAAAACTGGAATGGATAATTATTTTGACCAAATCTCAATTCCTTGATTGGTTCACATATTGAAAATGATGCAATCCTTTGAATTCCATAAATTAAGGAATTCATTGATCTTTGGCATACGTGAAGAACTTATTCCATGCCTCTACAACCATTTTAACCAACACCACCCCCACCCCCACCCATACCCATTGCCCCAACCACGACCATGCTACTATCGTCACCGTCACGCCCTTGTTTGTGGTTTGCGACATTGGATTGGATTGGATTTGGAATTCAATTCCATTCCAATCTCATGTTTGGTTGGAAGGATTGTGTGAATTTGAAATCCCGGGATATCAAATGTAGGTTGTTGGTATTTAGTAGGATTTATGTGTAATAATGTTGTAAAATATGTTGAAAACCTTTGTTTTATATAATCAAAACATAACAAAGTAATTTAATTATTTTTATAATTATTTGTAGTTTGTTTTTATAAATTATAAATAAAAATTGAAACTCAATTCCATTCCAAATCCTACAAACCAAATATTCCAACTCCTTGGAATAAATCCAAATCTATAAAAACTATTCCATCAAACTAAACGTCCTCCTAAGAAATCTTGAGTTCATATTGTGCAATGTTTTACATACATACATACCATGGTGCAAAGATATTAAATACTAGATACCATAAACCATTATTGCTAAACTGAAGGGGGAAAAAAGATTAGTGGATAAAATGGTAGGTCGGAAATGGTTCAACACTATATAATCTATAATTTTTCAAAATAAAGAATAAAAAATTACAGATAAATTCAAATGGTTGGTCTCGATACTATTCTCAAAGATCGCTTAAAAAACTGCATTCAAACAAAACCAACTTTACTTTTATCCAATTTTCAAAACTTCTTGTTTAAAAGAGTCGACACATCAAAAAAAATATAGTTGATCTCAGTTCTATCTCACCCTTTATATTATCAAGATCAATATTTTAAGTACCACCCATAATTTTTTCCAAACGGGGCACAAAATAATTGATATAAAATAAAATATTACGGTTTCATTAAAAATGATGTACAAGTTTTTTTTTTTTTTTTTTGCAACATCCAAGTAGAGGTGGCCAAAATTGGTCCCAAGAGGGGCCTTGTTTTCGGTGGAAAATTGGTCCCATTTGGCCATCTCTAGTCTCTACATCCAAGTCAATAAAATTAGAAAAGAGTGAGAGAATTTTGAACTTGTGACTACATGTATGACATCACAGTAACTTAAGAGAGCACACATCAATTTAAAGTAGGTGAACCTTTAACTCCATTGCACTCGATGCCTTTGTATGTAGGTAGGCTCCTGACTATCATATAATATAGGTCATATGGAGTATGTATATCTGCATCTACCATGATATATCTTGTTGTGCCATGCATATGAAAGAAGTTTTTATGTCAATATTCTGCTGACTTGCTTTCTAAAACCATGCATCCTAGCTAGCTAGGCAAGGAGGTTAACATATATACCATCATCGCGCCTAGAATAACCTAACCTGTTCATAAGGGTGGGTTGACAACAGATGGCTAATAATTTATAATAACAATCAAATTAACATTATTGAATATCTAATACCAACTTTTATGAGTAAAAAAATCGATTAGCAAAGAGATTAATCAACAGAATTACTTGTCGACTCAAGTCGTATACTTGCTCTTTTAGCTTTCTTTTTAGGCCTAAAGAATACTTATACAGCACACCATGCATGTTCTCCGACTAATCCTTGTTACAAATCTATACCATGCTCCTACGCTATAACTCAAGTATATGTAGCACTAAGAAGTGATCATCTATGCTGTTACAATGGTCAAAATGCAAAATAGCGATCATGACTGATATTTGAAATAGCGGTTATCGCACTGGTATAGCGGTTCATATAATATTTCTTAGAAATTATAATATATATATATATATATATGCATACATAACTTAACATAACATATTATATGCATTAAATAAAATAAGGCCCAAATCAAAATAAAATAAAGTAAGGGTCCAAATCAAAAAAAATTACCACCCTTGTTTTGCTTATGACCGATATACGCTATTGCACCGTTATTGCACCGCAATTAACAACGTAGGTGATCACATAATAGCTTTTACTTATCACTTGTTCAAACTTCCATACCGTGGTTCTCAATATTATCTTGCAATCTGATTTCCATGGTAAAGTAATAGGTCTACTGCGTATTCTTATTTCTACCCAGTGTTTCTTTGGAAGTATATAACATACGGTAAATACTTGAGCACACTCCTCACCTTGGTGAGGTTTGAATCCTTGACCTCTTCTGAGGCCAGGTAACTGTTGGGCCAATGGCCCTTTAGTTTATATTTCAACTCACTGAAATTACAATACAAGCTTAAGATGAATATGGTTAAAAACAAAGAAAATATTATGTGCTACTCTTACCAGCATGAAGTCGGTGATTGATCGATATCACAAAGCAAAAGAGGAACAACAATTGGCAAGCCCAATTTCAGAGGTCAGGGTAAGCTTAACTCCCCTTCTTAATTTAAGTAACTTGAACCTTTACTAATTGTAGTTAGAGATACAAGTTTCTGGACTCAACTATTCAAGCTCTATTACCTAGAACTAGAACAATAAAGGATTTACCCTATGAGAAAATCCAAGTAATGGTCCCATTTTTTCGGGTTATTTAGCTAAATGACCTTATAAACGCTTTTTAAATCCACGACCTTATGACACATGTTTCTAGGCATTCTTGTAAATGGAAATGACATTCTCAAACTTGTCAAAAGGTTATGGATTTACAAAATAAATAAACAAATAAGGCCATTTAACCAAAGGGCCCATCTTTGTCTACTTGCAAATGATACTCCAAAATTATGTCTATAAAGCACATTAAGAATACTCACTTTACATTTATTCTTACCATGCTTCCTGATCCTTCCTATACCTTATTCACATACATTCCTAAAAGAAAACTATACTCCTTAACCAAAAAAAAGTCCACTTCACAATGAACTTGAGGATAAATAAATTTAGAAAATATTTCCTTTGGTTAATTACATCAACATACCGCTGTATCGGATCTGTAGAAGGGAGGGTAATTTAGGAAAACAAAATTTGGTCACTGTCAATATTTAAATAGCCATCTTTTCTTTTGGGACATAAAAGTTGTAATGTGTACTTCTCCTATGCGCCTGAGTAGATTTTTTCAAGTTGCCAGCCAATCTACAATAGTTTGGCCATATGGAAGCCTTAGAAAGGAAATAATCCAAATCCAAATGTAACTTTTACTTCCAAAGTTGCAGCATATACTTGGCAAGTTGCACCAAACATAAATAGAGGTAGTAGAATACTTGAAACAGAAAGAACAAGGACCAAAAGTAAAAACATAAAATTTTAAGGGCCGAGACCAAAACAGATAAAAGGAATTAAGGAAATACCATAGTAGATTGCAATCTGGACCGATCCTCAAAAATGTCAACGTGAAACTATTCTTGGGTGGACATGACTTGGAGAGCCACAATATATCCAACAAGACAACTATCAGATCATACTGTTGGTATTTACACCTCTAAAATAGGTCAACTAACCTAGGTGAGTGCAAAGTAATCCCAAGAGAGTTTGGATTGGCCTAAAATACACCTACGAGAGGTGTATTTTGTGCTTAATCGTTTGAGTTGCAGGCAGCCAACAAAGCAGGAAAAAAAAGCAAGTTGTACTTGTAAGAAGCTGACAGATTGGTGAACTGCGGTTGAGCAGTTCAGAAAGCCTGGTAATGTTTCGTGGCGTTCTATTCTGATGGAGGCTAGGGAAAAGGTCATTGAAGTCTGGCTCTGTTACCATGTAACAATTAGGATCCAAAAGCTCAACTCTGGTAACTAAAAAATCATATCAGATAAACAAACCTATACTTCTAACTATAAATAACTTCCTAAAAATTTATACTCCATCCATCCCAAAACAAGTTTGTGCCAGCCTACTTTCTAATTCTACCCATAAATATGAGACAAAAAAAATCATTACTCTCTCTATTATTAAGGGTAAAATTGTCATTTACATTATTGAAAAGTGTCATAATTACACATTTCAGAAACTTTCTTTTCCATTGTGAACATTCATTTTGGGACGGAGGGAGTACTTTAAATTTTAGTGTAAGCCTGAATCTTGAAAAACTATTTAATATGGTAGTTAGCTTTAACACGAGAAAACATCAAGTCACTTGCCTGAAAAGTCGAAGGCATCTTTTCCCTGGAGCATGGTGAAGAGATATTTTACGATGATGAAACAATAATCTTCATCTTCGAATATCGCTGAATCTAGTAAGCTCATATACAGGCAGACCGAAGGCAGCCAAACCAAGTAAATATGACATAACTTAATCCTATATGAAACAAAAATTCCTATATGCAATGAAAATCATACTGTCTAATACAACCATACACACATCTGAGAAGAATACATGAATATGAATTTGCAGAACCTAATTGTAGTCCAACATAGGTATATATTAGAAAAGATTCTGCAGGAGTAGAAGTATACCTCAAATCTCATTCTTTCTTGAGAACAATAATACTTGTTGTGAAGATTCTGCGACCCAGATTATCTCGTAACCACGGATTTATTGTATTTGTATCACCTTAGCTTCAGATAAACAAATTGATATCTGAATTTTATCATCATCAAATCAGGGGATCAGTTTCCAAATTGTTGAACAGTCAATGGAATTTCAGCTTCTTCACTCGATTCTGAATAGTAGTGCTACTGTATTTTGTCTCTACTTCTTCTTTTCATTATTTCACCAGGAGAATATATGAGTTATACAATTTACCTTATAGGTTCCTAAACTATATACAAGCCTTGTAACGATCAACTTTCCCCTTTGGATTTTGCTTTACTGCAAAAACCCATTTGCATCCAACTGCTTTTTTTTCCTGGTGTTAGTAACACAAACTCCCATGTACCATTTTTTTGTCAAGGGCTCCAAGTTCCTCTAACATGGTGGCCCTCCACTTTGGGTCTTCTTTAGCTACCTGCTAACACTTGGGTATAGAAGCCATGTCCATAGATGCAATGAATGCTACATGAATAAGTGATATGTTAGAATATGAGACAAAGTGAACAATGTCATGCTCAACAAGATATCGAGAAGGTGAATTCCAAGCGTTACTGCGAGAGCTTCGTCTCAATGAAAGAGAAGGAGACGAATGAGGAATTATACCATCGAGATCAGAGGGATCCATGAAGGGTGATGTAGGTGCTTCAGAGACAAAGACCAGTCAAGACAAGGGACTTTTAGAAACATCAATCTCAACTGACACAAACCAAGGGTATGCATTTTGTTGACCTTCGTTTTATTTCCTCCTTTTGTACACTTTCAACTCCCCCTAAATCTGATTCCCACTCTTTTGGATTACATCTTCCAGATCCTCTTGAGTCTAATCCTCGATCTCTTGGCATCCATCTTCCACCTCCCTTTAGATCTGATTGTCTCTCTCTTGGCTTCCATAGGGCATAGGATCGATCCCACAATCAGCCAAGTCTCACCACTTGTATTCTCCCCCTTGTGCCTAATATCACGAAAGGTTAGGTTGATGGTGAGGTGACATCATTGGAGGAGTACCGGAAGGTGAAATCCATGCTTACAAACAACTTCCATTCTATTGGGGTCCAACAAACATATGCCTTCTGAGAAGCAAAAAAACCCACAAAGACACACTTCACCGTCCTGGGATCCAAATTTCCCACCTTTGGTCTTGTCTTTTCACAAAGCACGCACAACCAAAGACCTTTAAAGGAAGAATGTACTCTTTCTCTCTCTTCAACATCATAACTGGAGTCTTCCACTCTAACAAATTAGAAGGCATCGTGTTAATTAGATACAGGAAGGTTTATCTATTGAAATGGTGGATTTTAGTTGTTCACATTGGCTACTCGGCTTCATGTCTCCAATTCTCGCTCTATTTATGGGGCTCTGATAAGAACCAAGGGATTGTTATTGAATTGTAAAAGGGAAATCACGATTACAGAAAAGATTAGCCTGGATTTCGAGAGCCAGGTTCACTCCAAAATGAGAAATCTCACAGAAAACTCAGACACCCCTAATCCCTCCTTAACCCCTTATTTTATACTGACTACTACTCGCTCAAATGGAAAGAAAGGATTTTCCCCCATTACAGCAACTTCCCTATTTTCTACCCCTGATCATTCCCTTTCTTTCTGGAATACACCTTAATTATTGGTGGCTTATCAATACTTCCTCCCCAATGAGTCACCTTGTCCTCAAGGTGAAACGAAGGAAATTGTTGGCAAATGACTTTGTAGGGTTCCCAGGTGTCCTCCCCTTCCGGTAGTCCTTTCCAGCCGATTAACACTTCCACCTCTTTATTGTGGCGAAAACGAACACCTTTCAACGTTTCTGGTTCGGTATCTGACTCACAATCAGTGCCTATGGTTGTCGGTAACGGGACCGATTCAACGTGATCCCCCACAGCAGCTTTCAACTGCGAAACATGGAACACTGGATGAATAGCACTCTCCGGTGGTAGTTGTAGACGATACGCAACCTTGCCGACCCTTTCGGTCACCACAAAGGGTCCATAATATCGGGGTGCCAACTTCACGTTACTGGTTCCTCCCATAGTTGATTGCCTATACGGCCGCATTTTTAAGTACACTTTAGTCCCGACGTCAAACTCGATGTCTCGACGGTGTCGGTCCGCTGAGTCCTTCATTCTTTGTTGGGCTCTTAACAGTTGTCGCCGTAATTCTTCTAGCATTTTGTCACGATCCAGTAAGAGTTGATCTACTGCTGCATTGGTCGGCTCCCCTGCTCGAAAAGGCACGATGCGGGGTGGTTCTCGTCCATACAACAATTGAAACGGGGTTGATTTCGTGGCTGAGTGAAAGGATGTATTGTACCAGTATTTTGCCCAAGGTAGCCAAGCTGCCCATTTTTTTGGTTGTACACTGGCGAAACAACGGAGGTATGTTTCGACACACCTATTAACCACCTCCGTCTGACCATCACTTTGTGGGTGATAAGCCGTACTATAGTTCAACCGAGTGCCTTGCAAACGCCACAATTCTTTCCAGAAATTGCTGAGGAAGACTTTGCCCCGATCTGATACGATGGATTTTGGTATGCCATGTAGCCTTATCACTTCCTTTACAAACACTCGAGCAACGGTCTGAGCTGTAAAAGGATGCTTTAACCCGATAAAATGACTGTATTTTGTTAAACGATCGACAACTACCAACAGGGCATTGTACCCCTCCGATGTTGGGAGACCTTCCACAAAGTCCATAGATAATTCCTCCCAAACCTGTTGAGGAATCGCTAAGGGTTGTAGTAGACCCGCTGGAGTCAAGGTAGAGGTTTTGTTTCTTTGACATACCGCACATTCTTGCACATAGGTTTGGACTTTACCTTTCATCCCTTCCCACCAAAATTCCGTTTTCACTCGCTGATAAGTTTTCAAGAATCCCGAGTGACCCCCGATACTTCCCGAGTGTAGCTCCCGCAAGATTGGTGGTATCATGGACGAATCTGGATGAAGGATAATCCTTCCTTTACGTAAGAGCAATCCTTCGCGTAGCTGGTATGGGCCCGATACACAGATTCCCGAAGCTAATTGCTCCCTTATGGTCTTCCACTTCGGTTCCTGCTCCAGTTCCGCGCTAATTACTTTGAGATCGAGCTGTTGTACGGTAACTAAGCCCATCAGAACGGCTTGGTGATTGATCCGTGACAGCGCGTCTGCCGCCACATTTTCCTTTCCAGGTTTAAATTGGATCGAGAAGTCGAACCCAATCAACTTCATCATCCAACGTTGGTACTCCGGTGCCACCTCCCGTTGTTCTAACAGATACTTTAAGCTTCGTTGATCCGTTTTCACTACAAATTTTCTGCCCATCAAGTAATGTTTCCACTTCCGAATAGCGAGCACGATAGCCATTAATTCTCGTTCGTAGACGGAATGTACCCGCATCCGATCTGGTAATGCTTGACTAAAAAATGCTAATGGTCGCTGCTGTTGCATCAGTACTGCTCCCACACCTGTGCCCGACGAATCCGTCTCCACGACAAATTCTTGCTGAAAGTCAGGGAGTGCTAAGATCGGTAACTTCGTCATAGCTCCTTTCAGTTGTTGGAAGGCAACCTCAGCTTTAGGACACCACTTGAATCCCCCCTTTTTTAAGAGTTGCGTTAGGGGTCTTGCCATGTTTCCGTAACCTTTTACGAACCGTCGGTAGTACCCTGTTATCCCCAAAAATCCTCGCAACTCTTTTAGGTTTCGTGGTGTTGGCCACTCTACCATAGCTTGAATCTTGCCAGACTCCGCCTCTACTCCATTACTCGATATGACGTGCCCTAAGTACTCGACTTTAGGCTGCCCAAAAACACATTTTTTTCTGTTTGCAACCAAGTGGTTGTCGCGCAACGTTTGTAGAACAGCAGTAAGGTGTTGGCGGTGCTCTTCTTGGTCACGACTGTACACCAAGATGTCATCAAAGAATATTAGTACGAACTTCCGCAAATATGCTCGAAATATGTCATTCATGATGGCTTGGAAGGTGGCCGGAGCGTTGGTGAGTCCAAAGGGCATCACGAGGAATTCGTAATGTCCTTCGTGGGTTCGAAACGCCGTTTTCTCAATATCTTTCTCCTTCATTCTGATCTGGTGGTATCCGGACTTGAGGTCCAACTTGGAAAAAATGTGAGCCCCGTTTAATTCGTCGATTAATTCGTCAACTAATGGAATGGGAAACTTGTTGGCTACTGTGACGCGATTAAGGGCTCGGTAATCCACGCAAAACCTCCAACTCCCATCTTTCTTTCGCACTAACAGGACCGGACTTGCGTATGGGCTATCGCATGGTCGGATTACTTGAGCATCCAACATTTCTCTAACCAACCCTTCTATCTCATTTTTTTGCTCGTATGAGTATCGGTACGGTCGAACACATATCGGGGCTGTATTTGGTTGTAGGGGGATAGCATGGTCCTGTTTGCGTTCAGGAGGCAGTGAGTGTAATGGTTGGAAAACGTCCACAAAAGTCGCCAAGACATCCTCCCAATGGCCGACGGTTTCAACCCCCACCTTTTGACTATCTTCTTGCATATTGTACAAGTCAAGTAACATCAATTCCTCTCCCCCGCTCCAACACTTAATTAATGATCGTAACGCGATCGCCGACTTGTTCAGATCTGGTTCCCCTTGTACCGTGACTCTCTTTCCGTTCACCCAAAATTCCATCCGAAGCGATTTCCAATTGACCTTCATCTCCCCCAATGTCTCTAGCCACTGCATTCCAAGGATCACATCTGTGCTCCCTAATTCGAGGGGTAGAAAATCAGTTTGTACTTTAATTTCTGGAAGGAACAACTCAACGCTCTTGCAAACACCGTTTCCTCGTACCACCTGGACGGTCCCCACCTTCACCCCAAAATTAGTTGTGTCGTCTAAAGAAAGTTGGAGTTGTTCCAACTTCCTCTTCGAAACAAAATTGTGGGACGCTCCACAGTCGATCAATACGATTACCTCCACGTTGTTGATGTAACCCCTAAGCTTCATGGTCTTAGGCGATGTTAATCCCACCACTGAATTCAGTGACAGTTCGGCTGCCTGTATTACTGGATTGACCTCGGGTTCGACGTCATCAGGCTCACTCTCAATCTCCTCTTCTGTGGGTTCATCCTGTAGCAGCAAAATTGACAGCTCCTTCTTCTTGCATCTATGACCAACCTTATACTTTTCATCACAGCGGAAGCAAAGACCTCGGGCACGTTTATCCCGAAGTTCCTCTTCCGTTATTCGTCTAGCCGTATCCAGCGTTGTTTTCACTGGGTTGGTCGGCACCGGACTAGGAGCCTTATGAGTTGTAATCGCAGAAATATTAGGGTTTATACTTTTTGAATTGTTGCCCGAAATTCCGATCGATGGCTTGTACCCTATACTTAGCGACTTGAACCCTCCGGAAAGCTGGCTATTTTTGTCTTCCACAAGCTGAGCCGTCTCCATAACCTTCATCAACCCTTGGGGTCGCATCAAACGTACCTCGGCTTGGATATGTGGTTTTAAGCCATTGATGAAATTCCCTTCTAAAACATCCTCGGTGAGGTCTCCAAGTGAGGATGAAAGGATCTCGAAGGAGTGGCGATACTCCCTTACAGTTCCTTCCTGTCGGAGTGCTAATAACTGTTCCCAAGCCGATCCCCTTAACGTAGGTCGGAACCTACCAATCAACAAAATCTTCAATTCGGCCCATAAAGCAATTGGACGACGACTCTCCGTCCATTGGAACCACGCGAGGGCCTCCCCTTCCATACATATTCCCGCAGTTGCCACCTTCTCTGCCTCTTCAAATCGTTGAAGCGCAAAATATCTCTCGGCCCTGAAAATCCAACCGTCGGGGTCATCTCCATTGAACGTCGGCAATTCAATTCTCCTCAGCCTCCAATCAGCGGTGTGCACTCCTGAATTTTTCTGACCACCATTTCCCAGCGATTGAGACACAAATTGATGCGGAGGACCACGGTCCCCTTGGCCTTTCCCATTCGATGCTGAACCGACCCCCTGATCAGACCCGTTTGAGGGTATTGGGCCTGTTGGACTCAACGTTTCTGGCCGACTCAGGGATTCTAATTTCTCCATCACCATCTGGATCCCTCGATCAAGCCGTTCCATCCTCTTGGCGTTCACGGCATCCTGATTGCAAATCATCTGGATGCTGTTCTTCACCGATTTGAGACCGGAGTCCACCGACTCGAATCTTTCTCCCATTGCCTGGACAGTTTCTTCCAATGAATCGATCCGTCCTCCTTGATTTTTGGGCGCCATGGTTACCAGAATTTTGGGCTCTGATACCAATTGATAAGAACCAAGGGATTGTTATTGAATTGTAAAAGGGAAATCACGATTACAGAAAAGATTAGCCTGGATTTCGAGAGCCAGGTTCACTCCAAAATGAGAAATCTCACAGAAAACTCAGACACCCCTAATCCCTCCTTAACCCCTTATTTTATACTGACTACTACTCGCTCAAATGGAAAGAAAGGATTTTCCCCCATTACAGCAACTTCCCTATTTTCTACCCCTGATCATTCCCTTTCTTTCTGGAATACACCTTAATTATTGGTGGCTTATCAGGCTCTAATACCATATTGCATGTTGTCTCGACTTCTTCTATTCATTATTTCACGAGGAGAATTTATGAGTTGCACAATGTCCCTAAACTATTACATAATTACTATTTTTTCTTAACTCTCAACAAGTATTATAAGCGATATGTGTAAAGGGGACACGAAAAATATAGTTACGTAAGCCATTATTCTTGTTTGGGGAGCACGGAACTTAAGAAGTGTTCACTTTTGAAGAGCCATACAGAAAGATAGGTGGATAGAACACCCCGAGGGAAATCTGAGAGATAAGGAGACATGGCCAAGTTACACACAAGCAAAGACCATCTGAGATGTTGCATTGCTACTTGTAAGATAGACTTGCTTACCTGATCACCTTAGTAGTGGATGCGTAGATGGTCGAAAAAGGTTATTTCCCAAGCTTAACGGGTGTTCCACCTTATGACCATCTCTTCTTTTGAACTGAATTCAGACCTTGAACATGGATGGTTTCCTGTGTGCTTTCAGGTCTTTTTGTTGCTAAACCGACTAAAAGAGTTGTGATGTACTTTCACTTTATTGATGAATTAATCATCCTCCCAAGGATACTAATCACATAATTAGCGCCATAGTTGTCAAATGTACAAATCAGAATGTGATTTTAGTGAGTCAGGAATCATTAATTGCATCAAATTGTAACATTCAATTCACAATTTTCATAACATTTAATAATGTACTTAAAGCAAGTGTGAAAATTAATTCATTAATGAAGCCAAAAAATGGTAGCATGTGAGCCAAGTGGTAGGACACTGCACAGGGCAAATGTTTGAGTTTCACATGATCATCTTGAATTTTTTGCTTATTCATCGATGTATCTAGTTAAATGTCTACTATATTATGATAGTGATAATAATAGCTTCTTACCAAATTTTCTTCAGCTAAATAAGAATAATTTTAGATTTTTAAAATTTCTAGTGGAATTTTTTGGGCTAAGAGAAACTAAAAAAATAAGAATTACAAGAAAAAGATGGTACACAGCCAACTGAAAAACAATGAGAAACCCTCTCAAGAGTGACATCGAGCTCCAAGAGAAAACCTGGTGGATGTTGGGAGAAGAGAAAAAAGAGGTAAGGAGACCGAGAAAATGGTAACTATGATGATTTTGAGCACCATGAGGTCAAGAAAACATGAGGGTAAATCATGAGTTATAGAAGACCGACTATGCCACCAAATTTGTTCAAGTAACTACCAGGAAAAAAACTACAATTTAAATTACCTATACATTTCTAATGTAACTTATTCTTTCTTCTTATATTTTTAATTGCATCTTGTACCATATCTCAAATCACTTAAACACAAAGTTCAAATATATCATAGTCCACTCAGTTCACTCATTGTTGCTATCTTTGTAGCATAATCAGTTACTAATAGATCTAGGTTGTAGTGTGCAAAAGCTATTTAACACCCCAAACCCAAAACGACAAGTTGCCTAGATAAATTCCGATTCAATTCAGACCTTGTAGGAAGTTATTGGTAGTCCTCTACCAAGGGTTATAAGGCGCTCATAATCACCAACTCTCTTTAGTGTCCTCTCCAGGCCTGAAAAGAAACCCAAGACAATCTTCTTCAAGCGGTGCATGAGATGAACCTACAACACCTTGATAGGCTATCACCCCAGATCAAAGCTGCAAACAGACCCAATCAATTTCAAACAACTGAAAACCGTGAAGGCCATTATTTGTAGCCCACCACTAAAAGCTTGTAGGGGCTCATAGTTCACAACTTGCTTAAAACAACTAATGTTGCACGAGCTTATAGATACACCTCTCCAATTGTCCACTTCATCTCTTTCTGATTTCCAGGGAGCACATTTCATTCTATTCCCTCATTCTTTCCAAGGAGAGAGGAAAAAGAACAACTTTTTACCATGCCAGGTAAATGAAATCAACCAATCTATCGCTAAGGTTCAATATATTATTTCCTGAATGTGGCTTCAATCCTATTAGAATCATTTATTTATCTTAATACTAATAACAGATTTCTTATATAGCCAGAATCCAGAACCCAAAACCTGTTTGTTGTGGCTTCTATCCTATCTGTCACATTTTGAATCCAGAACCCAAAACCTGTGTTGCATTATCAGCATGCTTTCTGTCAATTTCAAAGAAGATAGTAGAGAACAAACTGTTATATAACACTTCTGAAATTTGTGACATGTTGCTAGTTCTAAGAAATAGTTCTAACTTACATAAAGACATTACACCACCAAAACAACAAGCAAAGAACTGTGCCTTCTATATCACACTTATGGTGCTCAGAAAGAATGAAAAAAATTATACATTGAAATGATGAACAGCAAGACATATAGAAGAAGCAATAATTAAATCCACTCGACTGTGTATTTGGGAGAAAAGGATTGCTACGTTCTATTACTAGGATTGGACAGTGGTGGCAAGTTTGATCTTGAGTGTTATTGTACACTATAAGTTTCTTTGTGGTTAAACATATATTATTGTAATTCAACCAAATTACAATTACATTTGAGGTGGATGTTGACACAATTGTAAGGTACCCTTCTAGTTGCATATCATAACCTTCTCAAACAAAAGGGCTGCTCTGGATCCTAGGTGGAAAATCATACCACGTCTTCATGACCCCAACCCCACTATCTAAGATAAACTCCAGAAGACTAATACTAGAGTCTCTGCTGTTACAGCGTTCAAAATACAAAATATCGGTCAGGACCCATATTTAAAATATTGGATACATCAGCGGTATATTGGTCCAAAAATATCGGTTCATATCATATTTCTTAGAATTATATATAATATATATCATATGCATTAATTAAAAATATAGTTTCGACCAAGACCAGAACAGGTCGTGGCTGGAAGGAGTCGACCGTAGAAGAGAACGTTGGCAAAAATGGAAACCTAACTTAGACTACTAGTTGACTAATTAAAAAGAAGCCCAAATAAATATATAAAACTATAAAGCCCAATAGTCATTAAAAAGTCCAAAAAACCATCTACAAAAAATCGGTATATCAGACCAATATTTTGGTCAAAAAATCGCTGAAATCTCTGCAAATATCAGCGATATTATCGGAGCCGGTATTTTGACCGATATTTTATCCAGGTCTGATATCCGATATATCGCCGATATTCTAGAGTTTTCTGACAATAAATTTACTTTAAACAATGGGAATGGTTGTGGAATTTTCTGTTTCATCAGAATCATCAGCTTGAACCAGTATTCTTACCTTTTGTTACATCCAAACTTTATCATAGATAATAATCTACAGTTCCTGAACCAAAGTGTCAATTTTTGTCTTCCATCCTATCCTATAACTCTCAAACTTCCCTCATAAACTGTCCTTGAATATACTCTAATTACCTCCATAAGTGAATCGACTCAGTTACTTATGGCTGCTCTGTGTGATCAATACTGAGTATCAGATAACATGAGCATGAATTATGATGCTTCTGACATTACCTGATAATTCTGCATAAGTCGGCAGATGTATTCAGCACCAGAACTCCTCATGTGGATGACTGACATAGCGGCTGCATAAAGAGTACCCTTTATAATTTATCCATCTCTTTATCTTCTATATATTATTTATGGTCATTAAGACTTGTAAAAATTGTTCTGGAATTAGGAAAGTCAAGAGGAAGATACTGATTTCTGAGCGCCCCAGCTCTCTGGAGTACATGCATCATCAACTGCTCTTCTTTCACAGCTGCAGAACACGATGGAAAAAGTCAAAAAAACAAAAGCATCCAAGAGACAGAAGTGCTGAACCTTTTCCATTGAAAAATAGTTCGTTTTTTAACAGCTAACTCTTCAAGTCAAGACATAGTGTGGCATCAAAAACATGGAAAGCTGGGAAGTGGCTCACAGCTGAGTCCCAAATTTCCTATGAAGATGCTGCTACTGAAAGAGACAATTTGATGCCATAATATTTTTTGAAGTGTATTAAGCTGCTTCCTTCATCCAGGAACCACCAAAGCTAAATGACAAAGGAGCTGCATGTTTCGTGGACAAGGAGTTGCTGGTAAGATCCATCCCAGAGAAGCAGTAAGCCTTTTGATCATATTACTTGTTTGTTCCCTTCCCTTTTACCAAAGTAAATACCTATCCGAGATTCCCAATCTTGTGATAACAGCTTCCTATATCTAATCATCCATCACAGTTCAGTCTTATCTAAGGTAAGGGGATGTTTGGCAGTTGCTGAATGGTTTGGTGCAGGATGATTAAGTGGTCAGAATGATTAAGAGGCTCTTATGATATAGTGCAAAAATTAAACATGGTTGTTTGGTAATTGTTGAGAATGAAATTAGGGCGCTGAATGGTTTAGGGAGGCCCAAGATACAAAATCATTCAGAGGGTTTTGGAACCATTACGAGGCAGATTTTTTTTACCAAACAAGATTCACCTCTTAACGATTCAGACGTTGCCTCTTAATGAAACTATTAAGACGTAAACAAACAACCCCTAACCCTTAGAAGGTTTTACAGTCGAGTAGAAGTCAGTAAATTTTCCTACAAGGGTTCAGCCAGAAATTATCTGATCGTGGATAAATAATAAATTATCTGGCCCTTACTTCCAAGACGTTCCTATACCATCACCTTCATCAAGAAAATGCACCTCGGTCAAAAGAAGCCATGATATGTTAGGAAAACCAGATCTCATTATATGTTCATCACATCTGGTCAATAGTTATAGCACTTGAGGGGAAAGATAGTAATTGTCCATAGCCTATTCTGGATGAGTATGTGCACACGGGTGAAGTCCGGTGACTAAATCATTAAACAATAAAGTGATCGTTTTTGGGAAAAACTTTAAGTACGGGACCATAAAGATTCAATCTCGTTGAACTTTAGCCCTAGGTTTTGGACCATATCAAATTCAGTTTCCACCAGAGCAAACTAGGACATAAGTAGGATCTCTGTCATATTAGGTACATACCAAAGAAATGACGAATTTATCCTATGTGTCCCATATGTTACAAATAAGACTACTGGGGTACATATAATTCTGGGATTAATTTGTTTTAAGAACGCATATGGAGCAACCAATAGTGGGATATGCCACCACCAAAGGGTAGTTTATGTTTCACACTCTTTACAATTTTGGATAAGGAGCACAGCCTTTGTAACACAATGTGATTGTGGCATCCAAATGGGCCAGCAGGATATATAAATCTGTTTTGCCAGAACATAAAGATAGGCAAAATATTAAGACGGAATCCAGCATATCAGCAACGTGTGGTTCCACAAATAGCAACCATTAAAATAGCTCACCTTCTGCTGCGAATTGGTGAAGAGGGTTGGGTTCCGGTGAGAGGTTGAGGTTAAGTGAGAAGCGTGAGAAGTGGTTATCAACCGTTGGATGAGAAATGGATGCACATGAGGATGAGATGCATCAAGATAAGATGTTCTGATGCACCGGATCAATTCCCTTGTAAGCCGCAATTCATGGGAGGGCATTTGATTTAAAGTGATCAACGGTTCAGATCCACTTCTCACGCTTCTCACGTTAACCTCAACTTCTCACACGATCCTTCGCCTCACTTATTAACCCCAGAAAGATAACATACAGAGGCATCATCCACCTATAGCTTCAACTGCCAACAAGGACAAGAAAGGAATTATGGCCTTGTAATTGAGGAACGAATCGAGGATGCAGAATAGCTTTGTAAAACAAGTGGGTGAAATTGGAGCAAGTGAGTGGATTTAAGAAAAGCTTAGCTGATCCATATTTTACCTAATCCATGTCATAATATTACTTCGACGTAAGAAAATACATTCGTTCCACCTTCAACCCAATCCCAACCCTCGTCTGCATTTCCATCGAAGTTCACAAATACTCTCATTCTCATGGCTCATTTATCCAACACTTCCTTTGTTTAACTAGCATACTCCAAATCGAAGCTCCTTCAAATTCAATACGAAACTTCTGCGAAGATATTCACTTCCCTAGAAGTTCCCCAAACGTTCATGCTTATACATGTCATCCCGGTGGATTCATTGATTTCCTTAGACCAATTTGTCCTTAATTCATTTCATCAGCCCCATTAGAGCATCTCCAACAGATTCTCCAAAATTTCTCCAAATTGGAGATTCTAAAGTCAAAATCTTCAAAAAAAACTACCATCCATCTCCAACAGATTCTCCATTTTGGAGATAAATCATTGATTATATTATTAAAATATTATTTCTCTCACCTAAACATTTCATTTCAAATTTTCTCATTTGCGGGATGTAATAAAAAAATCATTTCTCTCTCTTGGTAATCATTTTTGAAGATATCTCCAAATTTCGAGAAAATTACGTTCTCCCTCCTATTTTCTCCATTTTGGAGAAAGTTTAAGAGAAGCTGTTAGAGCAAAAAATTGCCTAAAATCTCCATTTTCTCCATTTTGGAGATGCTCTTATGTTCTACATGTCCAACCAATTTGTTGAAGTCACCTTTTTAATCCGATAAGGTTTCTACCAAAATGTAGGAACACAAGACCATACAGTTATTAGTTTTCACGGAATCATACAAGTGCTGATTCCCTATACCCATGTTCTAACTGAAATGCCTAAGCTGTTTTAGGAAGGACCAAACAACGTTATTGAAAAGACGTGAATAGGCTCCCACATGACACCCGATGGGATAATTGGAAGACATTTCAAAGATAAGAAATGCAAGCTGAACCAAATACTGCAGTAAGATAGGTATAGGCAAGAAAACTCAGCTGAAGACCATGCCAAGGTAAAAGCTTTGATCGGCGAAGGATTGTGTGAGAAGTTGAGGTTAACGTGAGAAGTGGATCTGAACCGTTCATCACTTTTCATCAAATGCCCTCCCATGAATTGCGCCTTAGAAGGGAATTGAGTCGGTGCATCTTATCTTGGTGCATCTCATCCTAATGTGCGTCCATTTCTCATCCAACGGTTGATAACCACTTCTCAAACTTCTGACGTTAACCTCAACTTCTCACCGGAACCCAACCCAGCTTTGATCAATGCTTAAGCTACAAACTTGCTTAAAAGCTAAGCTAATATAAGGCTCAAAAAGGCATATCATACTCAAGTTCAGGTGCTAGCTAGAGCCTAGATGGGTTAGAAGCTTAGACATATTTCACATCATATGAGAGTTGGCTACAAGAAATACATCAAGCAAGAAGAATTGAAGGAAAATGGTTGATCACCACATTTGCACTAAACCATCATAAGCAAACATAATAGGGTTTTATGTTTGGAGCTCTCCCTGACTATGTATTTTTGAGTTAACGAAAAGCTCCGCCGAACTCTTATCATCCTGCCATATATAAGATCATGACACATGCACAAATGAAACAAA
>JAWVWS010000469.1:0-25000 GCA_033807775.1 Saussurea involucrata | reverse complement strand
ATTTGAGAAGCACGTGTGATAGTTGGTTACATGACAGTTAGTGAGACTCTTTGATGGAAAGAACCGCTAACACTGTCATATATATATTCTTCAGTACGCAATTTTCATCCTCTCTCTCAAGAACACTAGTGACTCCAAAATTCCCAATTCCATCAAATGGTTAGGTCATAAAGGGTGTATCTTGGAACAGAATGGATGAGGATCAAGGAAACAACACAAATCAGAATTCTTCCAATACAACAGGTATGTTCGTACGATTTCATATGGAATTCTGTGGTTCAATTGATGCGTTAATCGAATCCTATTTATGATTAATTTCTTACACGGTCCTCCATTTAGTGTATAAGGTCCTTAGTCACTATTTACCAAAATATATCCCTACCTTACCCAAAACCTTGTTTCACATTACAACCCTTAAAAAGTCCTTTTGATTTCATTGCATGTATTTTATCCAAGTAGTGGAGGGTGAGAGACCTTTCAAGCTTATGGTAGGTATATGCTAGTGTAGTGACGGTTTAAGCGATATACTTTAACCCAATGAGTGAATTGAGTGTTGTTTTAATTGTCCTATTCATGAGAGTTCATGAGATTAGCTTGTGTCTACTTGATTGTGTGTGTGCTCATTAATTGATTCATAGTTGCAAATCTTAAGCTCATGATATGATATATGTGTTGACACTCTCGTTGGATTCGTTTTACCACGTGCTAATTTAGTCATTGCCGAGGACGGACAATGATCCAAGTGTGGGGGTATTTGATAAAAGCATGTTTGAACCTGTTTTTATAATTAATTCTGTGCATTTTATGATGATTTTATAGTTAATGGACCCCCTTAATTTTAGATATTGTTTGGTGTTTAATAACTGCCAAAACGATGGATTTAAAAGCAACAGAGCATATATTTCGAAATTATTACAAGGTTGTGCATATTTTCCAGAGGAATTTGAGGCTGGGCATAGTTTGCAAATGATCCAGACATGGGCATACGAATTCAAATGCCGTGAAAATGAAGCATAGATATTCATATATTTCTGCAAAAAGAGAAAAACGGGATTTCATCTGATTTTAGGGTTTGTTCGCGATTGGGGACTGATTGGAGATGGAAACGACCATGTCGTGACTTCTTCAGCGGCCCAAACCGCGTCCTAAGCCGCGGGAGGCACTGTTCCACCCTCCATTTCGTATTCGCGTGGGTTTCCTCGCGTCCCAAGTCGCGCCACGAGCCGCGGGCAACCTCAGGTTCGATTTTTGCGAAGTTGTGGGTAGTTTTCTCGAAGACGGTGGTATAAAATATACGAAAACCAACGTTCAAAGGGGAGAATTAGATTAGAGAACGATTTCAGAGAGCAAATTCACAAGAGGAGAGGATTTTCAACTTCTTGGTGTGGATTTTGGAGACAATTTCTAGGGTTTTTCATCAATTTCTCCATTTCTATCATTTCATAAGTATTTATGCATTTTAATTATGAGTAGCTAAGTTTTCAAATTCTAGCAATGGGTGTGTGATTACTTTGAGTTTGGATTTGTTGAGACTTGTTTGAATTAGAAATTTCATTTGGATGTCATTTATGCAATTTTAGACTTGAATGTTTATCGTTCTTGAATTGGGCATTTTGAGTAGTATCCCTTAATTTGTTTGATTCAAATTCGAGTCCGAAAAATCCGTAATTGTCTTTTGGTGTGTCAAAGTAGCACACAACACACGATTGACATTTGTGTTAGTTGTTGGTTTTGTAAAATTGCATAATCTAACTTAAACAATCGGCGCTCGATTGTCGGTTACTCTTGGTGTTCGTTTAATTATAATGCGATTGGCAATCGAATTCTAAGTCCGTGACTAGGTTCGATTAGCTAATTAGAGACTAGTTGTTGAGTGTTCAAGACTAGTCAAGCTTTTGAACGAACGAAGCATTAACGCGTGTTGATGTTTTAGCCAATTTGATTTCTTTGAGAAAATGGTTTGAATGAGTCGATGATATGTAATCCAAATGATTAGTCAATTGATGCTCATTGCTAGTCTCGTTTATTATTTCTCAACATTCTAAATTATTATTGTTTTGCATGTTTAATTTAATTATAAAGCATACAATCCCCTCCGTTTTTATTAAATGTTTTTGACACACTTGCACGAGATCACGTATTGGACTCATGGTTAACACCGAGTCCCTGAGGAGACGACCCTACTTATCACTATCACAATTAATTGTGTTTAGAGGTAATAGGCTAATTATATAAATCTTATTATTTGCCGGACTCGACATCCGTCACCTGCAATCATAAGGAAGATTAAGTTTGAATTGGTACCCACTTGACTATGGGTCCACAAGTGTCAGTGGAAATAGAATGATCAACGATCTTCACAACATCTGATGTTTCAGCGTCAGTGGTAACCTTCGCTTAAGTTAATTTCTTAACCTTAGTGGTATTTTTAGCCTTGGCAGATTTTTCATCTTTCGTGATCTTCTTTGCCTTGGAGGCATTCATCTTCACCTTAGCTGATTTCTCAGCTTTGGTGGCTGTGGAAACTTACTAGCAATATGATCAGTAAGTCCATAGTGATAACATATTCTATAGCTGAAAATAGCTTTAGAACCATAGGTATAATTATTTGAAAGCTTTAAATGAGTAGGGCCTGTACCAAGAATGCCTTTAGCATCAGATATCGGAGGAACATTGGAGGAACCTTGGGTTCTTGAGATTTCTTAGCCTTTACATCCACCTTTATTCTAGGGGTTGATCTCTGAACATGTTCAAGGACCTTAGATTTTGTAGAAGGATGTTGATTAGCTGAAGGTTTTGACTTGGTTTTCTTCAGCTTAGGCACATTGGTACTCTTCTGAGGAGTTTGAGAAACATATTTCCTTTTCTCTTTGAGTTTGGGACTCTTAGGAGGTCCTCATGGATAGGAATAGTAGAAGAAGAAGAGCGCTACGATGATGAGGTGTTAGGGATGGAGGAGATGAACATTCCAAACTTAAGCATGAAGCGATCTGTACTTGGTTCTTTGTTGGAGCAAAAACTTGTGTCAGATTTATGCAACCTATGAGATTCACTTAAATATATCTTAGCGCAAGTATACACCTTAATCTACTATCGTCTCGTAACAAGTAATAATGGTAAAGGTACCAGATATCGATCCATAGGGAAAACTTGTGAAAGCTTTTCAAAAAGTCCAGTCTTTAAAAACCGATTTCAGATGGCGAATTCGAAAACAAATTGTTTGAGTGGTTTGTTTGAGTTGTCAACTAAAAATCAATTCTAGAGAGGAAGTAAATGGTGCAAAGCTCCATTAAGATAAAAACAAGTGGTCCAGTAAAAAGATATTATAACATCCAACCAGTCTTGTAGTATCAAGTACTATAGGATTGCCATAGTACCAACTATCGGATCAGACGACCTCTCAAGAGTACACACTCGTCGACGTGCTATCGGTACGATATCATCTATGTTAGACCTCGTGAATCCTAGCACAACACAGTGTTACCATCCTACACTTGTCAGGTGCTAAAACTATTTATCAGTCTTCTCTTATTACCTCGGGTTATTAATCTTTACCTTAACTCTGAAAGTTAATGCATTTTCATACACAAAATTAGTTGTCAATTAATTAAATGTAATCTTCAATGAAAGATCAATGACCTGAAATAAATAGTTAGATATAATGTTATATTCAATACACCTCTTTACTTTCACACAGATTAAAATCTCAACTTTGCCTTACACCCCAAGCTCAGGCGGTTAGCCCATCATTGCTTGGATTCTTCTTTCGAATGATGTAAGAAATGTAAATGATATAAATAGAAAGTACTGAAAAGAAATTGCATAAATGTAAATGACAATAATGTAATTGCAAGAAAGTAAATAACAGAAATCGAAAAGACAGAAATTAAATTACAGGAATTTTAATAACATGAAATTAAAGACATAAAGTAAAAACTGAAAATTAAATGACAAGAAAGTAAATTCAAAGTGCAGAAATGTAAAACTCTAACAGTGAATGGAAATGAAAAACTAAGAACAATGCTACCCAGTTGATGTGGTAACTTAGGTGCCAAGTTATGAAAACTTGTCGCGCAAGTTACGTCACAAAACTATTTCTTTCCTTAAATACGTGTGGGAAACTTGATTTGTTAACTTATTCGAACAAAGACTTCGGATTTTAGAAGGATGAGATTCCGAACTAAAGTTACAAACTTCGTGAAATCCAAATAAGGAACTTAGAAAATAAGATGAGTTGAGAAAACAAACTTGATTTTGTAAACTTGAAAATTGTTGTGGACTTCAAATATTAAACCGTAAGAAACGAAAATAAGAACACAAGAGATGGCTCGAGAATGATTAAACTAAACTTGAGAACCAAAGCATGAGTTACAAATTAAAGTAGAAGAACTTCTAGCCAAAAGACTTAAAGAAAATAAATAAAATAAGAGCTGGTGATGAAAAGATAATTAAAGGATGATTGTTGGTAATTGTTTTAAGCTTACAAGCCATACATATATATACTAGAATTACTTGGGGCCTAAGGAGCAGCTTTTGTTGTCGTCAGTGTACTTTCAGCAAGCAGGTCCAGCCCTTGTCTTAAAAAGAGTCTTCGGCCCAAAGATAGTCAAAAAGGCCTAGCTGTGCGATCCTCCAGCTTCCTGCAACACTGCTACAGTACAATTCAGCCCAAATCTGAAATGAATCAATTAAGGCCCAAATGAAACCAATTACACACAAAAGACCATTAAATCATGATTAACACTAAGAATAACTAAAATGCTAAAAAGATGATAAAAAAAGACTCAATAGTGGACTTTGGGCAAATAAAACAAGAGAAAAAGACTACTAAAAGTGATTAAAATAGGGTTAATAAAGTAACCCTATCATTCTTCTTTATCAGAACAAAAACCAAGACCACTTATGTCATGGACAGGGATCCAAGCACCGATTATATCAGTGATCTTTGCTGAGTATTTGCACCATCCTTCAACATTTGCTTTTTCATCTTTCAGCTCAGCGATAGCTTGTTCGCGTTCAATGTTGATTAGTTCATTTACATAAACCTGACCTTTTAAACTTTCTTCTATATTAGATAGTTCTTGGATCTTTAAATGAAATTTTTAAGTTGTTCAGTTAAATCAAGATTTTGTTGTTCAGCTTGTGTTTTGCCATTCAAGGAATTATATAAATCAACTGTCAACGAATCGATAGCACGACGTCTATCAACTTCAGTGAGAGCTGGGTCAGAGGAGATAGATACCTGAGAAGTAGAAGAGGCAGAAGAAACATCATCGATTTCTTCCTTTACTTCTTGGATTTGAGCTATTAGACAGAGGTTGGCTACATCTTCTTCATCAGAGTCTGATTCCTCATCAGAATTAGCCCAATCATGTTCCTCAGCGATTAGACCTTCACCTTTTTGCTTGAAGTTTTTCAACTTCAGATATTTTTCTTTCAGCTTAAGGTATTTGTCACCTCTGGATTTAGAGGATGAAGAAGGTTTGAAGACTTTCTTTGACCTGTATTCACTGGCAAAATGTCATTTCTTTTCACAGTTATAGCAAATAACAGTTGACTTATCAATAGGAGTTGATTTTGGCTTGTCAATGATAGCCAGAGGTTTATTTCTGAAATTACTCTTTCTTGCAAATCTCCTGAAGGAGTTTGTCAAGACTACTAGTGACTCATCAAGTTCTGACATGTCAGTTCCTGATAAGTCATCAGAGTATGATTCCATCTCAGTGAAAGTTACAGAGGATCGCTGAGAGGGTATCATCTCTGAGGAGACTAAAGCAACAGATGTGCTTTTGGAATCTTTTAAATCTTTACAAGATTCTTCTTAAGCTGACATGATTGCTCATGATTGAGCAAAATGCCATAAAGAGTGCTTAAATAAATGTCCTTGAGATCCTTTGAAAGTTTAAGACACATGGTATATATGTCCCAACTTTCAGGAAGACATTCTAAGAATTTTGTCAGAGTCTCAGAATTAGAATAGGTCCTACCAATAGTTCTTAAATCAATTAATAAGCAATTAAAGCATTAGTGTACCTCAGATAAATATTAATTCTTACCATAAATGAAACTTTCATATTGTCTTACCAGATTTATGTTTCTGGATTCTTGTACTTCAGATGTACCTTCATATTGAACACAGATTGTGTCCCACATGACTTTAGACGTTTTAAGGTTCATTACTGAGTGATAAACCTTACCAGGTAGAGCCATAGATATTACTGATCTAGCTTGGGTATCAATGGCTACCTTTTTCTTATCTTCATCAAACCATTGAGAGAGTTCTTTAAGAATCTGCCTTTCAGGTAAGGCTTCAGTAGTAGCAGTGGCAGGAATTGCAACAGCTATGATAAATGGAACATATGGTCCATTTTCAACATAGTAAGGCATAGTAGGGTCTATACCTTCAAAAAGAAGCATCATTCGATTCTTCCAAAGATTAAAGTTATCTTTGCTGAATCGAGGAAGTTTTGCAAAAGAGCCATTGTCTATATAGTTTGTGTTTGAGTTGAATGTCATTTGAATAATAACAAGGAAGAGAGAAAATCAAGATCTTGTTTATAAGATTAAACAATCTGATATGATACCACTTGTTGGTCCCAAAGGGGTTCTACAAGTGTGAAAGTTTATAGAAGGGGGGGGGGGGGTTGAATACAAACACAAAATTTACTTTTCTAAATTGTTTATTGATAAATCAAAATACAATTTCCAGTTTGTTGCGGAATAAGATTAAGTAAAACCTAATCTAAACAAACTTTATAATCACAAAGATTTCTTGCACTTAGAAACTAGAGAGAAGGATAAGTAGGAAAATAGAGGTTTTCTACTTGTACTAAGAAGTCAGGGAGTCCTTCAAAATGAAGGGCGTTTCTGCTATTTATACCCCATGCATTAAATGCATGGCATGAGCACTTTACACGTGTCAGTTCTTCATTAGGCGCATGCTTCTGATTTTTATCAAAGACATGATTTGGGCCGCATGGTGAATAGTGTAGGTGTCAGAGTGGTTGTACAATTATGAACAAAAGGCAAACTTCTTTTGTACTTTTGTACTTTTGTGCAAGAGGATAAGACAAACAATTCTTTAAGCACAAGCTTCATGATTAGCGATCGCTGACGAGATCTTCCATCAGTGAGGCCTGATGTAAGTCAGCTATCGCTGAAGCCTTGTTCTTAAATTATCGCGCATGTGTAGACTTGTCTTGGTTTCACTGATATCCATTTCAGATCATTAGTAGACTTGTCTTTGTTCATCATCGTTGTCTTCGATGTCAGCGATGAACTCTTTGGTCGCAAGGCTTGTCTTCAGGGATTGCATCTAACACTATTGAATTAGAGATCATCAGCGATACTCAACAGACTCGGTATTTTTCGCTGATGGTGAAACACTAATACATACTGATGTTAAATACAATTTTCACTAAGTATTCTAAGGGTCGTCGTCAAATCACTGAGAGACTTTGGATCAACAAACCCACTTGAAACGTCGCTTGCTTCCACATCATCTCTCGTAGCCGTCAATCGTGAGGTTTTGGTTGTCGGTCGATTGGTGGGTTTTGTCGTCGTCGTCATCGTGAGGGTTCTGGTCGCCCTCGATCGTGAACCCTGATGTCATCGTCGTCTTCTTGTCGCCCTTCGATTTCCAGATGAGTACAAGGTTAGTCCTGCGATTTCTAGGGTTTTGTTGATTTCTAGGGTTTTTTGTGCATTTGTATGCGATTTCTAGGGTATTATTGGTGTTTCTTGATTGAACCATTTTGAATTTTTTATTACTATGGTTTACAAAATGTTGCATCAATGCTGCTGTTGAATTTTTGATTACCGTGGTTTACGTTTTGGTGTCTATTCTTCTAAACAACCAGATATTTTACAAAATTGAACTACAAAGTAGTAGTTGGAGGGTGTTAAGCATAATGAGTATTTTTTTGTACATGCTCTGTAAAATTATGTATCTTCATAGGCAATGGTTGTTATGCATAATGAGTATTTTTCACAACCAATTATAATAAAAGGTTATTAGGGATTACAGCTAAAGATACGCATTTCTTGAAGATGTTTGTGTGTGGTTTTATAAAAGAACTGGGTGGAAAAGATATTGATAAGCAGTTTGATGTTTTGTTAGCGAAAAATATCTAAAAATGGTACTTTGTAGGACATGCTTATTGGGTTGCAATTTTGATTTTTGGTGTTTATTTGCTTAGTAGTGATGATAACCTTGGAGGTGCAATAGATTTGAATGAAGATTGGTTAAATGATGGGTTTTCCGAGATCGATCAAGATGATGTTGCTAGTTTAGATCATCTATCAGATGGAGATGATGAAATTAGGGAAGCCCGATTGAAGATGTTGAACCTTGATAGTAAACAAAAGAACAAAAACGTGGAAGATTTTGAAGATGGTGACGAAGATGTTTCGATGATGGGCGTTGATGATAGTGTGGAAGTAATGAAAGATGTACATACACAAACTTATCAACATGACGATTTTTTAACCGAGACGTGCGAGGGCTATGATAAAGATGCATTCATGGGAGAAGAAGTTGATTCTGAAAATGAAGTTTTCCGGACAAAATCAAATGAATTTCGTATACATGATCCCAATGTTCCTTAGAATGTAATGAAACCCTACTTGGGTGAAAGATATTCTTCTGTTTCCGAACTAAAGACATGCTTGACTAACTATGCGTTTGCAAATGGACTTCAACTTAGGTACGTTATTTTTTTGCATATATACATTATTTATTTTGTGTTACTTGACACATTTCCATCAATTTAGGTACAAAATTTTTTGCAAAGACAAGATACTTGTTGTGTGCGGACCAGAATCAAGTTCAGAAAATGGTTGTCCATGGAGGTTGCGGGCTAGTTGGATGTCAAAGGAAAGATCATTTCAAGTGAAGTCATTACACGATGATCATATATGTGGAAGAAGTTACAATTTAGGTTCACTTGTGACATCTAATTGGATCGCAAAGGTATATGGTAGGAAGATAAGACGAAATCATTCTATAAAGTTAGCTGAGTTAAAAGAATCAATTCTTAGAAAATACAAGTGCATAGTTCAGATTAGTCAATGTAGTAGAGCCAAAGCAAAAGCTTTGGGCTGGTTTGAAGAGTACCTAGTTGATCATTATGGAAAATTCTGAGACTATGGAGCAGAAATCATGAGGAGTAACCCAGGGTCAACCGTCAAAATGAATGTGGAGGCAGGGCCGGATGAGAAGAACTATTTTAAAAGATTTTACGTTTGTTTTAAAGGCGTGAAAGATGGATGGTTGGTAGGCTGTAGAAACTTCATTGGTTTAGATGGATGTTTTTTTAAAACCCATTACAAAGGAGAACTGTTAAGTGTTGTAGGTAGGGATGCGAAAAATCAAATCTACCCACTTGCTTGGATTGTAGAATGTAAAGATAGTTGGAAGTGGTTCATGGAATATTTTATGCAAGACATTTGATTGACAGATGGATTGGGGGTGACATTAATGTAGGATCAACACAACGTAACCTACTTGTATTACTTTTTCTACTAATGTTTTTACTTGTATGCGTCTTACTAATTAGTTATCTATATCGAAACTATAGGGACTAATTGAATAAGTAAAAGAAGTCTTCCTATTGCCCGAACATCGACAATGTGCTAGGCATATTTATGCAAATTTCAGTTAAAGATTACTGGAATCCAATTCAGGTCATTATTTGGGCTGCATCAAAAGCGGGTACACTTGAGGAATTTAGATGTGTAATTAAAGAAGTGAAAGACTTGAGTCATGAATCCTATGATCATTTGATGAAAAGAGATCCAAACACATGGTCAAGAGCCTTTTTCAAGTGTAACATCCCAATCTTTGAAAGGTATCGATCTTTTAAGATAAATATGAAAAATAAAATTTTGGATTGAATCCTAGATTTTATGGTCTTGTTGGATGGAGAATCCAAATACGAATCCAATGGTCCTTTCCGAAGCAAAAACGGAGTTAAAACGAAGAAGTTATGGCCAAAATGGTGTTCGGTACCTTCTGAGCGACTATGACCAGCGACTATGACAGGTGTCAATGTCGCTGGTCAATGTAGCACTAGGGAACAGAAGGTGGTGCCAACCCCGTGACTGTGACACGGGACTATGCCAAAGGGCATAGTCGTCGGGCATTGTCGCACGAGGGCACCTGATCCATAAAAATGGGATTTTCACCCCTTTTCATCATTTCACTTCACCCACTTCATTTTTCTCTCCCAAGAACCGAAACCATTCACCCCTGTTGGTTCCTTTAATGCTTAACAATGATATTTATATTTATTAGTTTAAACAATATATAGTGCGGAAGCGTTTTACGAACTAAAAGATATATTGAGGTAGAAGAACACACGTAATCAATAAACAAAGTATGAATAAACACAGGATTAACTCAAAGATTCACTTTGTATTGATCAAAATAAGAACACCAAGAACACCGAAAGTTAAATAAGAATTATGCTCTTAAGGGTGTGTGTGTTGTGCAAAGTTAATAGAAGAGCTCAACATGAGCCTTCTATTTATACTACTTCTACAGGGGACAAGGGGGAGACAAGAAGTACTAAGGGTACAAAGACACTATCGTGGGACTGTAACAGGTACAACGTTACTGTAGTGCATCGCACTCTACAAAGGCTGTAACTCATCAGAGGTTGACACGTGGAGTTGGCAGGGCAAGCCTTCTACGAATGATCTTCAAGATCTTCGTAGAACAGTAAACGTGAGAAGCACGATCGTCTTCGTTTTGATCTTCAGATAATCTTCTAAGTCTTCAGTCTTCATACCACAGAGGCTCTGTCAAGTATGACAGAGGCTCTGTGGCCTTGTCCTTTGTGAATGTCTTCTGTTGATTCTTCACTTCGGTCTTCTCAGTGACTCGGCAGAGGCCTCTATCGATGACTACATACTTAGCCTATTTTTCAATACTTCTATAATTACAGAAGTTGGAGCTAACAATCTCCCCCTAAGTATTGAAAAATAAAAAAAATGAAAAATGCATGGTTTTCTAGGCTAAGTACACGACAGAAGGTATTTGACCTCTGTTTAAAGTTTATTTTTCATATTAGATTGTTCCTGAGGCACTTACATTTGATTATAGTACGTATGAAAAGTAAACAGAGGAAGGTTGGAGATGTCAGACTCTTGCGTTTGGGAAGTCGTCGAGCTTGTGTCCTCCGATTCCTCCATCTCTGAGCTCATGGTATATTCTGATGCAGAGGTTTCTGAAGTTTATCACAATGTCGATGACCTCTATCAGTCTGTCTGCGAGAGCCTGATCCATGAACTCAGTTCCTCTGTTCTCCAAGAGGTTGGCTCTGAACTCTACTAGAGTGCTTGTAGCGTATTTTTGACAATCAACCTCTAGGAATAGCTTCGACTTTCCAGCAGGATCTTGAAAGACATATCCAATCCTTGGAAAAGTGATGATGGAATTTGGTCTGACAAATGGTAGGCAGTCATCTTCTGGAGGTGGGATACTCAAACCTCTTACCCCAAGGTCGAGTCCCAGTTGAAAGTCGGTCATGCTATACATCAGAAGTCTTTCGCGTATGGCCATCCTGATTTCTCTATAAGCTCCTTAGACTTCCAGTCTGTGGCTGTAGTTCTGCCTTGCCCAACTCATAAGATCAGGTAGATCATAGAGGTTTAAATTTCTCAGATCTGCATTTGAGAATGTGGTTTCTGATCTATCCATCCTCTTGACTCTATAGAGGTTGTAGTACACCTCTTTTCTGTGGGTATGAGACAACTTGCAGTAGATGACCTTATCTATCTTGGAGTTTGAGAAGACTTCTTTGACAGATTTGGCTTTCTTCCTGTAGAATTGATCTCGTAGCTCCTTAACGTAGTCAGGGTGCAGGATATTTGGTGGCAGAGGATCATTGACTGCTCTGCTATACAAGTATTTGTGTACAACCTCTTCCATTTTTCTTTGCTGAACTGGGGGAGGAGGCATAGGTTTCCGCAGAGCATCCAAGTCACTTTTGAGTTTGGCCACTCGATCTTCTATAAGTTTTGCCTTTGGATCCATTGTGAGATTGGTTGACAGAGGAGTGAGTCCATAAGCCCAGTCTTCTTCTTCGGGCTTAGAAGTAACAAAAGCGTCAAAAGCGCTCTTCATCAGTTTCTCTGCAAGTTGATGCTTTGGCTTTTTCTTCTTCGGTTCCTCTGTCATGATGGACTTTCCCTTGTCCTTGGCCGTAGGCTTTTGTAGTTCTGGTTGTTGAGATGAGGTTTCCTCTGTTGGTTTTGTCTTTGGGGTTTCTGAGGGCTTAGGTGGGGGTGCTTCTTCAGTTGTAGGGGTTGCCTCTGTTGGTTTGTCAGAGGGCTTGGTTGGGGTTTTGCTCAGATACTTCCCTGGTTTTTGAGCTATTGTTTTGGTTCTGGGTTTGGTTCTGGGTTTGGTTTTGGGTGTGGGAGATGGAGATTTCCTCTGTTCGGCTTGTGGTGTAGGGGATGGTAGCTTGTCTTCTGTGGGTTTTGGTGTTAGTGAGGGGAGTTTGTCTTCTTCAGATGAGGTAAGGATCTGAACATGTTTGGTTGGTTTGGGGGTGGTTTCCACAGAGGTGGGTGTTATCTCTGTGTTCTTCTGTTGGGTTCCTCCTTGGGTTTCAGTTGGGGGTGCTTGGGATATTGGTTCTGCTGATATTGGTGGAGCTGGTAGACCTCTGCTTGCAGCTTTGTCTTTTCTCCTTTTCTCCCCCTCAGGATGACCTGATGATCCATCAGAATCATCATCAGAGTCATCCTGACCCTTATCCTTAGCACCCTCTGTACGGCAAGATGACTTTGGCTTCTTTGGCTGAGAGGCACCTGTGGCAAGCATTTTTGCGCATAAGTTATCTCAGATGCCCAGAAGGTTGGCGACCTCTGCCTCTGATTTGAACCGAAGTTTGCCGACGCTTCTTTGAAAGTCTTTAACGTAGTTGGCATTGGCGGTTGTAAAGGCTTTGATGAAGTCGGTCATCTCATTCAGAACACTTTGGCCTAATTCCGTGATTTAGGCTCTGGTGATATAATTTGTAGGCTTCAGAGCCTTGGTTTGATCAAGAGTGTGCTCTTGGACTTTATCCAGAGCCTTTTGAAGGTCTTCGATGGTAATGGCGGGAGCAGAGGTTTATGGGAGGTTCTTCTGTGCCTTTCTAGATTTCTTCAATTGTTTGACAAGACTGGCAATAGAGGTTTCCAGAGCAGAAGTTGAGGACGGTTTATCGGTGGCAGAGGTTGTTGCAGCAGGTTGCACTTTGGCCATGTCAGTTTTCACCTCTGTGGACAGATGGTCCACTTTGGTGGCTAGATCGGTTATGGCCCTTGATGTGGTCTTTGAGTCAAAAGAGCTTTTCAACCCTTTCAACGTGTTGTCCACAGAGGTGACAAGGGTTTGGAACTCATCCCTTGAGACATGTGGACTAAGTGTAACCTCTGGGGGAACACATTTGTCCCCAGAGTTTGTCCGTGTTCCTTGGACACCTTCTTTCACCCCTGTTTTGAGGTTGAGGGTGGAATGATTTCCTTCTGATCCTCGAGCAGAGGTTTTTGAGGCCTCGTGCTCTATAGAAGTTCTGTTAAGCACATTGTCCTGGTCCACTCCAGAGGTGGGTACAGGAGTATCCTTAAGTTGACTTGGGGACTTGTCTAGAGTCCCTTCGTCTTTGTGCTTTCTAAGCTCCTCTGAAGAGCTGTTGGGACCTAGTAGTGTGGGCGTGTCAGAGGAAACGAATTCCTCTATTGGGATGTCTGAGGTGATCTGGGGCAATTGATCACGAACTGAAGGTGAGTCCTTTGGAGAGGACTCCCTTGGAATGGTATCCCCAGTTTCTAATGGCACAGAGGAGCAAAGAAGTTCCTCTGTCCGGTTTGCAGGGGTTTGGCTCAAGTTGTGCAGCTCTTTTTCAATAACACCTTTTGCCACTAGACTGACGGTGTTAGGGATGTGGGTTGCACTGGGAGGGGGTTGTGGTTGTGTGCTTCTTCCAACTTCGGCATCTTTTTGTCCTTCAGCCTCTGTCACACTCCCAAACATCTGGGATTCTATCTTAGGTTCTAAGGAATCGTAGCAAGGATGAGTACCAACTAAGCTCTGCACATGTGGATGTAGACTTTCAGAGGTTCTGTCAACCTCCATATCAGAAATCACCTCTGAGATGATGATGGATGGTTTTGTGGTGGTATCCTTTGGAGCATCCTCTTCTGTCATACATCCTAAAGTGGTAGATTCTAACCTAGATTGGACTTCTACCCAAGTATCTTATGTATCCAACATCTCCTCTGTATTCTGTAGCTCTGGATCATAGCTTGGAGGAGAGGGAAACTGGTCACCATGTGCTTCTATGGCAGGGTCATCCTCTGGCACAATAGGAGAGTCCGTTTGTATTTGTTCAGAGTTGAACTTTGGGAGGGCCTCTGCATTCCATCCAGAGGTGTCCAAGGTGTCTGCAAAATCGTGTTGCTCGAGGAATGCGGAGAAATCACCCTGGTCTACATAATTTATAGGAGTGGGGGTTTGCAGAGGTTGTTTAGCGACTGATCCTTCTTCTGCAACGACTTCCTCTGTGATGGTTTGCAGAGGAGTCTTAGGTTTCTTGGTCTTTTTCCTCTTTAGCTTAGGGGTTCCCTCCTCTGAAGATTTAGTCTTATGTTTCTTCTTCTCCTTTGGAGGAGGGGGTGCAGAGGATGCAATGATGGTCTCTTGTGGGGGTCCAGAGATCTGTACAGCACTTGAAGAGGTTCCCTCTGTAGGTTTCTTTGCTCTGGAAGCCTTTTTCTGCTTGGGGGGAGTGGCTGCCTTGGTTTTAGATGCAGAGGAAATCATCTTTTTCCTCTGCAGACGGATGTTCGCTAGTTTTTGCTCGTGTTTAGCCATGGCCTCTGCATGCGCTTCTGGGCTCAATCTTTCTACCACTAAGGTTCCTAGGGGGATTCCTAAACGCGGGGGTGTCGCAAGACTCGGTTTTGGAGTCCTGTGAGCGCGTATGTAATCTATTCTAAGTTGTTCATCGGAGGCATATGACAGAAGTCGGGTTGTCAGAGGTCTGCAGATAGCATACCCCTCTTCATGTGTTGTGGTTTTCATTTTGCCCCAGGGGATAAGTCTTTACAATATGCCCTTCTATCGGCCATTTGTTGAGGTGAAGCAGAGGTTCCAGAATGACTTCGATAGTCCTCTGGAATTGAAGGGCAGGGAGGTCTTGTACATTTGGGCCTTTTTCCTTCTGTATGGAGATGCGACGATCGATTGTGTTCACAAGCTCTTGCATCATCAGAGCTGCAAAGTCTATAGGTAAGTCATAATACACTCCGTACATTATGGCTAGGATTTGGTGGGAGGTTTGATCTAGACTCCCTACTTTACCTGTGAGGCATCTGTTGAGAATCGAGAACAGGGTATTCCACAGAGGGGGGAATCGGTTTCTCCGGAAGTCATTCCTTTTTGTTAGGTGGGTGTTATAACCTAACATCTTTGCAAAGTCACAGAGCTCACCGTCAGAGGGGAGCTCTGCATACTCATTAATTCCTAAAAGCCCCCTTGTGGGCAGATTAAACTCCAAAGATAGCATGGTTCGATTAAACTTAAGTTCTATGTTTTCCGATTTGTCAGGTTTTGAGATCCAGCCTCTGATCTCCCTTGATTCTAAGTCATAGTAACAGCTCTGCCAGAATTGGTTCAGATACCTAGCAGGGATGCAAGTTACATTCTTGGTAAGAAGGGTGTTTAAAGGATGGTTTTCCAGGATGTTCAAAAGAATGGCGTGTTCAGCTCCAAAGGCAGTTCTTGAGGGCACTAGGAAATGGTTATTGGGTTTAAGGGGTAAAGAGTTCTCGAAATGATCATTTTCGATGAAGAACTGCAGGTGAGTGGTTGGGGAGAAATCTGCAGATTCATCCTGTTCATGTGTAGGATTAGTTTGGTGTTGTGAGTGCTCGGAGTGAGCAGGGGAGTTCGCCGGAGAGTTCCTTGAGGAGGCCATTGCTAAAAATCTTGAAGATCTTTGAGTGGAAAGTAGAAAGTTGCAGGTATTTGTTGTTCGCCGGAGGTATTTGAGAGAGATTCGTAAAGGGATGAGGAAGGTGGTAAGAGGGGTTTTATAGTGTTTTAACCGCGGTAGAATCTGAAGGGGTTAATAGTAATAATTTGATAATCCTTTGGGGTCCGTAATCGAGTACAACAGCTGGGCACAAGTTTCAGAAGTTCGTGTGGCACGCACGTCCAATGGGAAAATGCCACGTCAGAGGTGTCAGAACACGATTAGACGTCGTGCGCGGCCCATTAATGCTGAGCGCGTGGGCGTCTTTATACTCGAATGACTGTTACTTTCAGAAATAACCCGCATCTTACAGAATCCCGTTTCTGTGCATAAGTGTCAAATCGACAGAGGCTCTGTGGTGGAATGAGCTCTGTGATTTGAAACCCTCTTACATTACATCTGAGCTTGCACCTTTACCAAAAACATTTAAAAGCAATTGAAGTGATCGATAGTTTCTGTGTAGAAATTTAATGTTACAGAGGCTCTGACTCACATAGGCTCTACTGAGCTCCGCATAGGCTCTATAACCTTAAATTTCTAATAACATAAATCTCATAAATCTTTTTGATCATCCAAAGTTTTGATTGTTTTAAACATTGTTTTTAGGATATATTTGGAAATTTGTGTCCTAGAAAACTGTTTTGGAGCAAGGTTTTGTGCGAGACATTCTCCTTTTGATTTACCTTTGCTCAGCAAACTACTTGGCTTCTGTGGATTTGGCTGATCACTACTCTTCTTTGGCTCCCCCTTGAATTAACAACTTTTGTAGATTAATTCAAGGTCTCCTTCTGCTCCCCCTTGACCTATGCTTGGATCAGATGAGATGAGTTTTGCATAGAACATAGGTTAAACTCACCAGAGGTTCTATGGATATTTTCAGAGGCTCTGAGCAATTTCACAGAAGCTCTGTTGGGTGTAGAACTATTGATGATAGGGAATTTACATACATAAGAGTATAAATATATACATATTTACAAGAGGATAGAGTCTCACTTACCGAGATCAACTCATGTTTATCATACCCAACTTACCCACTAAGAAAAGGAATATTTTCTCATCTAGTGCCTTGGTGAATAAGTCTGCAAGCTGAAATTCTGTCGACACAAAGTACATCTCGATTGTGCCTAGTTCAACATGATGCTTCAGAAAGTGGTAACGGATATCGATATGCTTTGTTTTGGAGTGATGTACAGGATTTGCAGAGATCGCTATGACACTCTTTGAATCACAGAGGATGGGTATCTTGTATATGTTGTACCCGTAGTCCATCAGTTGAGTTCGCAATCCATAGAACTTGGGAGCAACAGCTAGCAGCAGCAACATATTCAGCTTATGCCGTAGATGTCGACACGCAATTCTGCTTCTTTGAGGTCCAGCTGACTAGTTTCCCACCCAGGAATTGACAACTCCCAGAGGCACTCTTTCGGTCAAGTTTGCATCCTCCATAATCTGAATCTGTGAAGGCCTTAAGATCAAAGCCAGAGTTCTTCGGATACCAGAGTCCAAGATTTTTGGTACCCTTAAGGTATCTGAAGATCCTCTTTACAGCAAGAAGGTGGGATTCCTTTGGGTCAGCTTGATACCTTGCACAAAGGCATGTGGCATACATTATGTCAGGTCTACTTGCTGTTAAGTATAAAAGTGACCCAGTCATGCCTCTGTAGAGCTTGCACTCTACAGATTTACCACCTGGATCTGAGTGTAACTTATTTCCAGTGGACATGGGGGTCTTCATTACAGAGGCATCAGAGAGCCTGAATTTTGAAAGAATGTCAGAGACATATTTAGCTTGATTTATGAAAATACCCTCTGATGATTGTTTGACTTGGAGTCCTAGAAAGAAGTTTAATTCTCCCATCATACTCATTTCAAACTCACTCTGCATGAGTTTTTCAAAATTAGTGCATTCTTGTGCATTTGTAGAACCAAAGATAATGTCGTCCACATAGATCTGGACAAGCAGAATCTCATCACCTTTTCTTTTATAAAACAAAGTAGTATCGGTTGTACCTCTGTCGAAATCATTATCGAGAAGAAAGGTTGAAAGTCGTTCGTACCATGCTCTTGGAGCCTGTTTCAGTCCATACAGAGCTTTGTCGAGATAATAGACATAGTTTGGGGTACTTGGCACTTTCAAACCTTGGTGGCTGTTGGACGTATACTTCTTCTTGGATTTGACCATTCAGAAAGGCAGATTTTACATCCATTTGGAAAACTTTGAAACCTTTGTGGGCTGCGAAGGCTAAGAAGATTCTTATTGCTTCGAGCCGTGCGACAGGGGCAAAAGTTTCATCGTAATCAATGCCTTCTGCTTGGCAATATCCATTGGCCACCAATCTCGCTTTATTTCTAATGACCACCCCATCCTCGTCCTTTTTTTTTCTGAAAACCCATTTAGTCCCTATTGCTTGTTTCCCTTTTGGAAGAGGAACTAGGGTCCATACCTTGTTTCTCTTAAACTGTAGAAGCTCTTCTTGCATTGCATCTACCCAGTTTGGATCATTTAGGGCTTCAGAGACGCGTTTTGGCTCGATCATACTGATAAAGTTTGTAAAGAAACAAAAATTAGCAGTAGTTGATCTTGTCGTGACCTTTTCAGAAGGGTCGTCGATTATTAGGCTTGGAGGATGGCTCTTCGTCCACTTAGTCGTTCTTGGAAGATGGTCATTAGTATCATCTAGTTGAACCTCTGTGGTTGCACACTGTGGTTCTGGTGCAACCTCTGTAGTTGATGGTACTTCTGTGCTAGAACTTGGTGTTTCAGCTTGTGGGACTGTAGGGATTAGAGTTGGAATTTGTTCCTCTGAGGATGTGGAGACTGAATCCTCGTTTTCCTCTGGTATTGCTTCCTCTGTAGTCGCTGGAGTTGGTATTTCAGGAGCCTCTGTGGTAGAATCATTCCTTGTATCATCTTCTGTTCGCTCCCCCTCAGCACTTGTATCTGCACAATTTACTGAAGAGGATGAAGTATTTAATGGACCAGTTAGAGATATACCTGACTCAGTCTGGTTGGCAGAAGATGATTCTCCAGAGGCTCTGACGGCTCCGGCAGAGGGATCAATATCATCGTGGAACATCTCTTCAAATAGCAGATTTAGTTCTGCTTCTCTTGCAGGGGAGATGCCAGAGGATTCCTTTTTGAGACCGAGTTCTGAACTGATTTGTTCAGAAGTCTTTTGAAAGGAATCGTCAAAAGAAACATTGATACTCTCTACAATGGTTCGTGACCACAAAAGGTAAACTCTGTAAGCCTTTGAGGTGGCAGAGTACCCAATGAACTTGCCTTCGTCTGCTTTCACATCAAACTTTCCTCTTGCTTCTCTATCATTCAGAACAAAACACTTGCATCCAAATACATGGAAGAACTTGATGTTTGGTCGCCTTTTGTTGATCAAGTGATATGGTGTCTTGATGTGTCTCTTTACTATGGTTGATCGATTTTAGGTGTAGCAAGCGGTTGATACTGCTTCTGCCCAGAAAGAAATTGGTAATCCTGATGCTGTCAGCATAGTTCTTGCAGCCTCCACAAGCGTGCGGTTCTTACGTTCGACCACGTCATTCTGTTGTGGGGTGCGTGCAGCAGAGAAGTTCTGAGATATGCCTTCTTCTGTGAGGTAAGCTTCAATGACAGAATTTTTGAATTCTGTGCCATTGTCGCTTCTCAACTTTTGAATCCTGCACTCATATAGAACTTGGATTCTTTTCATTAGGTTTATCAGAATGTTTGGAACATCTGATTTCTTTCTGACAAATTCTACCCATGTAAATCTCGAATATTCATCAATCAACACAAGTATATACTTCTTGTCACCTAGGCTCTGTGTAGCGATTGGACCGCAGAGGTCAACATGAAGCATGTACAGAGGCCTAGAGCAAGACACATCAGTCTTGCCTTTATGGGAGGCTCTCTTGAGCTTACCCATTTCGCAAGCGGAGCACAAATGATCTTTACTGAATTTAACATTTGGCAAACCCTTGACTAAATCAAGTTTATCTAAAGTATGAAAGTTTAAGTGGCAGAACCTGTTATGCCATAACCAAGCTTCTTCGTTCTTAGAAGCAACAAGACAGAGCTTGTCCTCCTTGTTCTTGGTACTGAAGTTCATGAGGTATAAATCTCCCTTACGTTCAGCTCGCAGAAGTTCGACTCTTGTGTCTTCACCTTGCAGAGAGCAGAAAGTTCTTTTGAACATGACGTCAAAACCAGTATCGCAAAGTTGGCTAACACTGAGTAGGTTGTGTTTAAGGCCATCCACATATGCAACTTTGCATACGGTTATATTCTCCTTCTTGATGACTCCATAGCCTTTTATGTACCCCTTTTTGTTGTCGCCAAAGGTCACAGATCCACCATCGAGTTTATCTTTGTACGTGGATAATAGACCTCTGTCGCCAGTCATGTGCCGCGAGCATCCAGAGTCTAGATACCAGATCGGCACATACTTCCTCTGTAATACAATCAGAGAGTTTTAGGTACCCATATCCACATGGGTCCCGATTTGTTAGGGGTCTTCAAAGTTGCCTTAACATCTTTGGGTTTGGTTTTAGCTTCTGATGAAGAACGAGGTTGTTTCTTCTTACCCTTGAATTTTGCATTCTTTTTGGGTCTAGAGAGGAAACAGTGTGGACTAGAGAAGTATAGATTCAATTGATGCATAAGATCGAAACAATGACAATAATGAATATGCGAAGAGATTTGCTTGAACTTTTCATTGAAAACATTAAATAAGGGTACAGAGGCTTTATTATTACAATCTACCCTAGCATCTGACTTCCTATTACAAGAAGACCTATGTAGACTAGATTGTTGTTTTGAAAATTCTATGTGGAGAGTATCCTTCTGTGGACCCCTTCCTCTGTGGTGAACTTCTTCAGGTTTCACTGTCACAGAAGCAAAAGATTTGTTATTTTCAACCCATTTGCCCTTCTGTTGCCAAGTTAATTTTTCTTTAAAAGGCCTTAAGGGTTTTGAAGTTCTAGAACTTGTTGGATTTTGAGAAGACATTTCCTTTTGTTGTTTGATTTTCTCAAGCTCAAGAGAGGTTTCGGCTTGTATACACATGTCCAAAAAGTCCGGACAGATAGGAACACTTGTGATTTTCTCCTTGGGAGGAATAGTTCTGTTAAGAACTCCAGAGGGTAGCTTAAACTCCTCTGAATCACAAGGCACTGTCTCTGACTCATTTGAGTCAGTCTAAGATTCGTCAGAGGATGAGTCGTCCTCATATACAGAGGTCGAGTCACTTAGATCTCTGTCGTTGGAGGCTTGACTTTCAGAGCATGTTCCATACTCACTTTCTTCCTTTTCTTTAGGACTATCTTCAAAATCAGCAGAAGTACTCATCAAGTTTTCCTTAGAGAGATTTTGATCAACAGAGGATGTACTGAGGTTTTCATAGAAATTGTTTTTACCAATCTCCACCAACTCATTTTCAGAAATGTGAGGCAGTTTTTCTTCTGAAGAAGCATGTATGAATTCAGGTGCCTCTGCCGATAATTTCTTTTCAGAGTCTATCGTGCAGACAAAAGCAACCTGTGTTTGAGTCTCGGGGTCACCAAACTTGAAGATTCCTGTCTGATCTTGTGTTTTCAGATACTTCTTAGGTTTGGATTCTCTTTTGACAAAGGTTGAAAATGATAAATCTGTGTTTTGATACCACACATTTATCATCTTCAGAGGTTTCCTCTCGTGAGGTTCTCCAGAGACTTTTCGCCTTTTACTAACAGAGAGTAGGTTTGGAAATCCAGATTTTCTTGTACTTCCAATATGAAATAGAGAGGACAGAGATTTGTCTCTTTTGGTTCCAGTATATGGATCTATATCACAGAAGCCAATTCCCCGTCTCCCTATTTGTGTATTGATTTTCTCGTACACCTTCTGTGCATCTTGATATTTCTTAATTAAAAGATCTCTTCTGAGTAGATCTTGACAGATGACTTCCCTTTCCTTTTGAAAATAGTGTTTAAGAGCTAGGATATTCATTCTGTCGCTCTCAACGTCCTTAAGTTCTTTAGATTTTGCTTTTAAGGCAGAGTTGAGTTCATAAATCTTTTCTTTCAAAGGATTTAGATGTTTGTTCCAATTAGTTTCAATCTCTTCCTTTTCTTGAAATATTTTAGCCTTTTCTTGAGTGAGAAGTCTGGCTTCTCTCTCAAAGAAGGTAAGCTTCTTCTGAACACTCTCGCATGTCTTTTTAAGTTCAGTGTATTCAATGGTTAGTTTAAGCAAATAAACTTCTGCTTGATTAGAGTAAGAGTCAGAAGTGGATACCTCACTATCAGAGTCGGAGGAGCTGACTTCTGCCATCCCGCAGAACAGGGCATTCTTCTTTTCACCTTCGTCAGAGGATTCGTCTGACTGCCAGTTTTCCTGCTCCACCATGAGCAACTTCTGAGCATAATACTCCGCCTTCTTTTTGTAGAAAGCAGAGTCCCTCTGAGGGCGGTTTGGCTTGCTCCTATAGTCAGCAGCATAGTGGCCTGGCTTGCCATAATTGAAACAACCCTGGTTCTGGGGGGCATTTCCTCCTCTGTCATTTGACCTCTGTTGGTCACCACCTCTGTCACTCTTGTCATTCGATCCTTCTCTTCCCTGATTCCTTGAATCACCACGATCATCTCTTCCATTGCGATCATAACCAGACTTCTTCTGGTATCCTCTGCTGAACTCCCGGGTCAAAAGGGCTAAAGACTTAGCTATCGAGGCCATAGTTGCCTCCTCTTCTTCCACCACCTCCTCCTCTTCACTATCAACGACCAATACCTTCTTCTTCTTCTCCTTCTTTTCCTCCAGAGCTTTCTTCTTCTTTGGCTTCTCTTTGGCTTCTGTAGCCCTACCAACAAGTGCAAGGGGTGCACTGATTTGAGCTTTTGCTTGTGCAATCTGAGGTTCTTGGGCTGCCAACGTTCCATAAAGATCTGACAGAGTCCGGGAGTCTAAGTCCTGATTAGTTTGTAGAGACATAGACAACTAGAGCCATTCTTCATTTAGGCTTTTTAAGAACATGACATTATTCTCCTCAGAGGTTCTGTGAATCCCGAACTTCTTGCACTTGTTGATCAGAGAGTTGAACCGATCGTATGTTGACTGCAGAGATTCTGTGGGCAGAGCTTTGAATGCGTAGTATTCGTTGATGCATTGGGCTCTACGGTTCTTCTGAGTCTTGGCCCCTCCCTCCAATTGTTTCTCCAGTTCCTTCCATAGATCGTATGCAGATTCACATGCATCTAGGGATTGGAAGAGGTCATTGGGTATGGCCATTATCAGAAGTCTCTTGGTCTTCTCAGCAACTTCGTATTTCTCCCAGTTTGTGGTGGACCACTTATCTTTTGTCTTTGGTTTCTCGAACTCTGGAACCTCTGGAGTATCATCTGTGGCAGGGACCCGTGGTACTGTGACCATGGGAACAAAAGGAGGATTACGGATATAGTAGACGAGTTCTTTGTCAGTACCCTCGAAGAAGTGAATCATTCGTGTCTTCCATTGAGGGTACTCGTCTCTCAGCAGAGTGGGTGGCTTGGTTAAAGAACCAGCGGTGAAGAAGTTGTTCGTGTTCGCCGTTTTTAAATGGTTTGAGAAAATACCAGAAAACAGAGTATGAACAGCAAACTTTCAGACGATGGAGTGGATGCTTCGCAAAGTGTTTATAAGCTTAAAAATCTTGAACAATGCACTAAGATGGAGTTTTAACCAAAGGAACAGGTTCTGTAATTTTACCAAAGTCGAACAGATCGAGAATGGCAGAAAAACAGAGGTTGTTTTGAAATAAATGAAGAACAGGTTAAAATCACTCCAAGTTTCTACCAAAAATCATTGTTGGAGAAGATCTCTTGATATAGAAAATCAAGGATGGCTCTGATACCAATTATTGGTTCCTTTAATGCTTAACAATGATATTTCTATCTATTAGTTCAAACAATATATAGTGCGGAAGCGTTTTACGAACTAAAAGATATATTGAGGTAGAAGAACACACGTAATCAATAAACAAAGTATGAATAAACACATGATTAACTCAAAGATTCACTTTGAATTGATCAAAATAAGAACACCAAGAACACTGAAAGTTAAATAAGAATTCTGCTCTTAAGGGTGTGTGTGTTGTGCAAAGTTAATAGAAGAGCTCAACATGAGCCTTCTATTTATACTACTTCTACAGGGGACAAGGGGGAGACAAGAAGTACTAAGGGTACAAAGACACTATCGTGGGACTGTAACAGGTACAACGTTACTGTAGTGCGCCACACTCTACAAAGGCTGTAACTCATCAGAGGTTGACACGTGGAGTTGGCAGGGCGAGCCTTGTACGAATGATCTTCAAGATCTTCGTACAACAGTAAACGTGAGAAGCACGATCGTCTTCGTTTTGATCTTCAGATAATCTTCTAAGTCTTCAGTCTTCATACCACAGAGGCTCTGTGGCCTTGTCCTCTGTGAATGTCTTCTGTTGATTCTTCACTTCGGTCTTCTCGGTGACTCGGCAGAGGCCTCTGTCGATGACTACATACTTAGCCTATTTTTCAATACTTCTATAATTACAGAAGTTGTAGCTAACAACCCCCAATATCGATTTTGAACCATTTAGACCCCAAGAATCAAGTTTTCAAGTGTCCCTTCTTCATCTATCATGGTTTTGGAAGCTAAAGCAAGAATCCTTTCATTTCATCTTCCTCATCAAGTTTTCTAGGGTTTCATCCAACCCGATTCTCCATTTTGAGGATTTGGAGTTTGTGGTTCGTTTTGGTAACTCTAGAGGTGTTTGGTTGGTGGATCCAAGTTATGGTTAAGTTAATCTTCTCTTTTCTTCATCTATGGAAATTAGGGTTCTGGTATGAGTTGAGATATTGATGTAAAATGTTTGGGGAACGATTGTAAATGGTTAAATATGATTATTGATGGTTGGAAACTCATGGATCTAGGTTTTTGAAAGATTTGGCTTGAGGATTCAATTTCTTCAAAAGAGCTCATG
>JAWVWS010000468.1:0-25000 GCA_033807775.1 Saussurea involucrata | reverse complement strand
ACATCCCAAAACATCCTTAACAAACCTCCAAAACATCCCTCCAATCGACGCCTCGATCCTAGACCCGAGCGAAGAACGAAACGGAAAGATGGTTTGGGGGCCAGAGCTTGGCGCTCCTGGTGGCGCGCCTCCAAACGCGCAGCCAGATGCGCAGAGCACTGGTCTGCCCCCTTCACGAGCTTTCTTCCCAAAACCAAGGGTTTCTCATCCCCAAACTTTCCCAAACCAGTTCTAAGTCTCCCAAATCGATATTTTAGATACCAAAGCATTAAAAATCGACAACCAACATTTAAAACATCATAAAACCCATCAAATCCATCTAGTGATTCATGAATTCAAACCTCAAAACTCCAAAAACTCAATCCATAGAAAAATGGAGATTACTAAGCAAACATGAAGAAGTTTCTTACTGAAATGATTAAAACTCAACCAACAAATGGACTATTCAATCCCCAAATTATATGCTAGACTAGCCAAACATAGAGAAGAAGAAGAAGAAATCATACCTTGAAGATACTACCATCAATCCTTGAAGTCATCCTTCTTCCACACTCCCAAATCAGGGTTTTGGCTCTCTAACTCCCCTCTCCCTATTTCTTCTCCCAAACGTATGAACCAACACTGAAATGAAGAACATAGGGTTTTCATCTTATCCAAACTCTTGATTTCACCCCTTGACCACTTAAGTTCTAAGTTTCACACTTTGGCCACCAAAATTCCCATTTTATTCTAAAAACACAAGAGTGGAAAATATGGGGTGTTACAAATTCACAATTAGTTGATTTATTTTCCAATTTTTTTTTCTAATCACATGTGATTTAAAACGTAAAAAACGGTAATTCAAATTAAACATGGAAAATAAATCACATGTGTTGTGTAGCACAACAAATTTAATATTTTTTTATGAGCATATGTGATTCAAAAATTAATATATAATTACAAATATCAAATGTGTTTTTGTGGATAACTTACATTTATTTCTCACTTAAATTTATTATGATCACGATTACAACTGATATTGTAACAACCCAAATTAAATAAAATGCAATTGACAACGTTACAACCAAAAACGGTCCCAAAGAATATAATCTACATCAGTTCTACTCTAAACTCGCAGAGGAAAACACCTTCACAACCGAGATTCTATAGGAAGCCCGACGGTAATCTACAACTCTTCACTAGCCTCTAGCTCTTCTACCACGACACGACCTTCCAACATCATCAGATGAAACTCCATACACGACTAACACCTGAAAATGGTTTTAGTTTTCAAAAAGCGAGGGTTAGACCATGAGGTCTAGTGAATTCCCTCTTTAAAACAGTTCCACACAAACAGTAGTATAAAACATTCAACCGTTATAACAATAAACGGAAATTCCAGTTCAAAAGCTCGACTCCACATAAGGGTATTGCACAATGGTCTCAACTTTCATCACTTTATCAAGCCAGGTACGACATTCACCTTACAAAGCCAGGCACGGCATTCATCACCTTACAAAGCCAGGCACATCATTCGGGCATCAATAATAGTTCTCCACTGTGCAACCCGACTCCACACATAGCAACAACATCCCAACAGCATGCAATCAACATTTACGTAGAAATGAACGTATAAAAAACTCGTATGCTTTAATAAACATTTTCACATCACGTAATATAAAACCTTTCAAATAGTTTAATCAGGTCAACATGCTCGTAACCATAATCAGTTATGAAAACTTTTTGTAAAACCTTTCATTCACACAAAGAAGGTAAGGGAACTCACCTTAGCCTTAGCACCTCGATACACGCTTTGAGACACACTTTAGTTCAAACTGAACACCTGAATTAACATTATAAGAGTGGTGTTAAACCATCTAATTACATCCCAAAACATCCTTAACAAACCTCCAAAACATCCCTCCAATCGACGCCTCGATCCAAGACCCGAACAAATAACGAAACGGAAAGATGGTTTGGGGGCCAGAGCTTGGCGCCCCTGGTGGCGCACCTCCAAACGCGCATCCAGACGCGCAGAGCACTGGTCTGCCCCCTTCACGAGCTTTCTTCCCAAAACCAAGGGTTTCTCATCCCCAAACTTTCCTAAACCAGTTCTAAGTCTCCCAAATCGATATTTTAGATACCAAAGCATTAAAAATCGACAACCAACATTTAAAACATCATAAAACCCATCAAATCCATCTAGTGATTCATGAATTTAAACCTCAAAACTCCAAAAACTCAATACATAGAAAAATGGAGATTACTAAGCAAACATGAAGAAGTTTCTTACTGAAATGATTAAAACTCAACCAACAAATGGATTATTCAATCCCCAAATCATATGCTAGACTAGCCAAAGATAGAGAAGAAGAAGAAGAAATTATACCTTGAAGATACTACCATCAATCCTTGAAGTCATCCTTCTTCCACACTCCCAAATTAGGGTTTTGGATCTCTAACTCCCCTCTCCCTATTTCTTCTCCCAAACGTATGAACCAACACTGAAATGAAGAACATAGGGTTTTCATCTTATCCAAACTCTTGATTTCACCCCTTGACCACTTAAGTTCTAAGTTTCACACTTTGGCCACCAAAATTCCCATTTTATTCTAAAAACACAAGAGTGGAAAATATGGGGTGTTACATCACCTCCCCCTTATTAGAATTTCGTCCTCGGAATTCCATTGCCGGACACATGCCGCAATTTGGAGTTAACTTCCGACTTCCAATACTCACGTCACCCAAAAAAAAATTCCTTAGGGAGTTGCAAATACATTTCTACAAGATCCACTTCTTTGTCTTTCAAATTCACGACCAGCTAGCCCAATGCTCGCTCCTAACGACACAACAAAATCCCACTCTTCATCCTTTTGCGCTACTTACAATGGCAACACCGCACCGAGATTTCAACCAACACTCCCCAACATAGGGACGTGAAACACACCAAAAATGTTCCAAAATTACACCGAGTACAATTAATTCATTCAATATTTCCACCAATCCTTTCGATAACTGCCACCACTCCATTACAATGTGGTCCAATTCAATCTCCTATTGAAACACCCTACTCCAAACCATGGGAATGTTTTCCCACCCAACTGTTCTCCCGACTTGAGATTGAAATTACTCATCCTTTCCAGTCCAATCCTCTTATTCCCATTCACTTATCCATCCCTCTCCTGATCAGAACCGATAACGTACAACATTCTTTGGCATCGCTCCTCGGCCAACTACCACATTCTTAGGTCAATCATACTACTCACACCAGAATACTCTCTTAAGAGAAAACGACTCTACTCGAGTCAACGCCGCAACAACCCGAATCTCTAAGCGGACACTGACCACTCCCTTCATCGACATTACACCAGATCGCCCTCATATCGATACCGAACTCTCCTCACAGAATAACATTTATTTCCAAGAGAAAAGAAAGGTTCGCGATCCTGCCAACATAGCATTCGTCTAGCACAAAAACATTTCCTGAAACCACACTGGATCATACATGCAACACAGTTACCAATTACTGATCACACCTTGTCCCGCTTTCACACAGACTTATATGAAGAAGACTTGCACAGCTTAACAGCCGCATAATCCGCTCACTCAAGCTGATCCAACCTTATGGACGTACAATTATGTTTCCTACAACATCCACTTAATGATTCCACTACTTAGGAACTACCGCCAGATATTCACTTACCCTCACACAAGGAGGAGTGACCAAGTTCACTCAAACTATTCCAACTAATCGAATACTGAACGACACGCTCACGTGAAACATTCTTCCCGACAATACCGAATCTAATCCCAAGGTCTCTCAACCCGGACACCATATTCGCCCACCTGTTTCCATTCTAACTTGACAACATTAAGATGCTTTAAAAGAATGGTTCGCTAACACGAGCCAGTTTTAGATTGGTCGCATGAAATTAGCTCTCTCAACTCTTTAACCATGGCATCCACAATGATTCCTTTCCTCATGCTCTTCAAATAACCGTTCTTTAATCATAGCCCGCCTTTCCAGTGTCTCATGACATCTTCTTACCGTGAGCCTGTCTATACTTGATCTGACATACCGTCATCATTTCCTCTCATGCTTGCACGGAACGCCCATCACACACCGCTATAGTCCAAAAGAACGATTTCTCCAAAATCATCAGTCAAGACCTTTAGCCAAGTTCTCGCAAGGTACTTAACACCGAGAACTACCACGAGTTCCTAACTCTCCATCACAGTCGACCCACTCATTGCATTTTTTTACATCCACGGAATACTCCAACGCTCCTGACTAAACTTCATAACGAAGCACCATAGCTTAACGATTACAGTATCCTCTTCGACAATCAAGTGAAGTATGAAAACTCACCCAAAATCTAATGGGATCGAGAAGAACAAGGGTTCTCCTTTCATCCAGTCACCAACCGCAACTCAATCTCCTGACCTCAAATAGTATGAACGCACACTGCCTGAAAACCATACACCTCTATCGAGCACACTCACCACTGTTGAATACTTCGATACTACGACAAACCATCGTTACATCTATGACCTACACGTTCCTTCAGTACAAAGTACTACTACTTCCTCGCACCACTATCGCACCACGTGACCACATTGCAAACAAGCCTTCATGATGTCTTTACACACACAAAAGATATTACTTCCTTCGTGCTACCCACAACACCATTTCATTGAAGCAAAAACGTTCCCGACTTGCCTTCCCCGGGTCTCGACTAATCACATGTTAAGATCATCTAATCAAAGCATACCCGCTTAAATTACACTACTCATTTCGTTCTTATATGGCTCATCAAGCCCCACAAGAAATCACTTATGCTACCACAATCTTTCACTTCTGAAACACTCACACAAGGTGGTCCAACGTCATGCCGGATACACGCCTTTCTTCTAACAACTTCCTACATCTTTGCAAGAAGACTCCCAAGATAACCACACCATGGTTACTTCTCCAATACCAGCCTCCTGACAATCATCCAACAGAACATTCATTGATTTCAACATCGACAGTCGACACACAATTGCCCAGCCGCCTCACGACAGACAGGGATTCCCGTAGGAACTTACTTCTCTTAATTCCTAAAACCAATTCTCGTTTCTCGTCAACTCCTCGCGATCTATCTCCGCTGTGCTAACACCTTACGCATAAGCAAATCATCAAAGCCTCAATGTACATCACATCCCCATTGATGACCTTCCGTTCTCCCAATACCCTCACTAGGTGTTCCTATACCATATCATTTACACGATCTCGGACGACCTCATCCATCCACAAACAACAGGTTCCTTCTCACGCATCACAATCAATTTATATCCCACCGTTCCCACTTGAGGAAAAACACAAGACCTTTCTTAGTGCAAAATCTAATTACCAACCTATCTCAGTACTCATACTCACCGTCGAGAACATTACATTGAGCAACGTAACGCTACTTATTACCATTCCCCCATTGAAATCACTTCAACCATTTCCAATTTCACCACAATTAAACTATTCTCACATAACCAAGCAATAGTTCAAACTACAATCATTCCACCATTCCGAATTCTCCGCCCGAGGCCCTCGGTATTCACCCACCTCCTCTAACGGCAACGCTAAGGTCACAACTCGACCACATCTTATTCAACTGACAATTCAACTCCCAAAGCCTTTCCTTGACCTCAATCGTAATACCCTCCCCGACCTAGCGAGTTCATAGCCTTCATGCACAATGACACAACAATCTAAATCATTTTGCACTCTTTAAAAAAATGCAGTAGATACAAAATCATACAACAAGCTTGAGTATGCATGAAACAACACCACTCAAGATGAATAGTAAAACACAACGACCGCAAGGATCGCTCGCTGGCACTCTTACGAAAATTCGTAACCTTGTCCATCCAAATCGACGCCGACACAACGGTTGTCTCCAATGAAACCCTTTCACATACGACTGGAAAATTTCCGAACGAAATCACTTACCCAAAGTGGGTCTGTCAATTCCAACACTCGTTCATATAATAATAATAACGAGTCAATACTCTTTTTGTTTATAAATCGAAACCTCGCAATAAAACGTGTCAATATTTTCGTAACGAAGATTCTCTCCACAATTAAAAGCGTGAAATAATTCGTAGATCTCTAAGTTCAAAGCTTTATCGTATAATGAAAACAAGTTTGTCTTTTACTTTAAAGAAAACACGCGCTCGCACGCGTCAACTTATTTCCCAAAACAAGAAGACCTGTCATGCACGTACATGCTTTTAACATGAAAGAACTGGTGTAATACGTTTAATGGCATAATGCATGAAATTCGATATGCAATTGAAGGCTATTCACTCTAATCAAGTCAATCGTTGCACTTATTTCAACTCTTCAATGATACCCTACTATGACCAACAACCGCTTTGTTACCTATGCTACAACTTATATTACAAGTGTTTCACAACCCACCTGATCGACCGCTCAACATGGTTTACCAAACTGACCAGTTATCCCACTTCCTACTCTTATGCATACCTCCAAAACCACACTAATAACTTTCATTCATTAATCTTGCCACTAAACCGATTGATTAAGAAATCCAAGACTAGATTCCCTCACTCGATCTTGAATTGAAGGTTTTCAAGATGCCAACCTAATTCTCACTTCCTATCCCAGAGAGTTTACCTCTAGACAACTCATTAACATTCCAGACAACACTTCTTCTAGAAGTTACAAACATCACAACACAAGGGATCTCCCATGACACATCAACTCCTTGCTATCATATACAAGGTTAGAACCTTCTACATACCGCCACACTCACCACTCATCCCGACAATAGCGATTGATTACGCCCATGCACCTGTAAATTCATAATAGCATTGGCCAGATGCGATTTGAATTTACCTTACATGAGAGTCCTCACTACCATTGTCAAGATATCCTACAATTTAGGTATTTTCTAATGGCTTCCTATATCTCAGTTGTGTCCCACTCTACTCCACAGTTTAAGTTTAGGCCCATTCGGTCACCTAAATCCCTTAAACTATGGCTCTGATACCATCTGTAACATCCCAGGCCAACCGTACCAGATATTGTCCGCTTTGTCCGCACACCTGGACTCACGGTTTTAAAACGCGTCTGATAGAGGAGGTATCAAGTCCTTTATAAGGCAACATTTGTTCCCCTCCCAACCAATGTGGGATCTTACAGATATTTTGACAAAAAATATTTCGTTTTGAAAAATAAAATGTAATTAATTATGGATATCATGTGATTTTTTTTACGAAAATTGCAAATAAAAATTAAGTAAATTACTTTGATATAAGATTAAACTTTTAAAAGAAAAATAAATAGTATTTATTTTAAATGTCATCAAAGATTAAAAAAAAACTATATGACAATCAATCATGCATAAATCATGCATAAATCATGAAACTTATAATAAGAAATCTTAAATAAGTACCTTAATTAAATGGATTAAATAACTCCGAATAAATAAATGTATTTCCTTATATAATCCATATGCAATAAATGACAAATATGTCTTTTTGTTTAAAACATGATTTAAATAAATGATTGGCTACGACTCATCCTCTTATTTTTCTTATTTAGATAACATTCTCGTTTTAACCCCCCTCTCTCTCTCTCTCTCTCTCTCTCTCTCTCTCTCTCTCTCTCTCTCTCTCTCCTTTTGAATTATTTGTCAATTCACATGATGTTCATACGTGAACAATTTCCATAACTACCGACTTCCGTTACTTATCATATAAATATTTATTGGTGAACTATAAACCGTTCATATGTGACCAAGTAAAATGTGATTGATTTCGGTTTCAAAATGATGAAGGAGAGATTCCCGGGAACTAAAATTGGTGCATAATAAAAGCTCCTGGTCTTTTCCAACTCTACCCTGGTCATTATGCATCGTTTTGTAATTTATTACAAAAATGCATTGGTGAATTTAATCCAATATTTCAAAGATTAAGGGCTAAAATTGGTTCATATAGTTAATATCAATTATTGGGTTAACAAAATAAACCAAACCCTAATATGAGTATGTTGGTCAAGTAAAAAAGCAAAACTCAGTCTCTACCTCCACTGCTGAAGTTGAGTATGTTTCTAGTGGAAGTTGTACAACTCAAATCTAATAGATGAAAAATCAACATGTTGATTATAAGATAAGATTTTTTGCTATACTCATCCGATGTGATAATTCTAGTGTCGTTGCCATTTCTAACAATCCAATTCTACAATCAAGAAAAAGCACATTGATATCAGATATCATTTCATCAGAGACCACATATCCAAAGAAATGTAGAACTTCGTTTTATTCCAACAGAATACCAATTGTTAATTTATTTACAAGACCGTTGGATGAATCCATATTCATGTTTTTGATCAGTGAAATGGGTAATGCTAAATTTAGATAATTAATATGTAGTCATTCTCAATGATTATTATATCAACTCTCTAGGTTTAAATCATTATTCTGAGAAAAATAAAATGATTAAAGATTTGTATTTTTTTTGGATCATCTCAGAAATTTATCCAATAACAAAGTGTTTTTAAAGATAAGTATTGTGACTCCATTCATCATTTCCTATGTGGAATCATTACATCTACGAATGACGTGGCATTAAGAAAATCCTTCAAAAGATAAGGACCTTGTATTCTTTAAGATATGGTCTCAATATCTTCTTCAGATTTCCGATCTTGACACTCTACTTCATTGGATTTCTATATGTGCTGAGCTTTGTAATTCGATCATTACATCTGATATCTTTCATCTCCATCTTCAGTCTTATATCCAATATCTTTCATCTCCAAGCGATCATTTAAATCTCATATTATAGTGTCAATCCAATCATTATATCCCCTTTCATCCGATGTCTGATATGTTCAGGGTATGTTCCCTTCCAATCTTTCATACGTTACTAAGGTGTGGAACCCTAGGAGTCAACAAACTTTAAGAGAGGATGAACATTCCCGTTCTATAGGTAAGATCCCGCTAGAACAATATAGGAATTTTCTCTTCGTACGACTCGAGGGGACCTATACTAATCCTGTAATAACCGTTGTCCAAAAATTTCCATTTCTTTGTAAAGTTGTGGTCAAAGTGGAAAAGAGGAAGAATAAGGGACTTGGGTTCAATAATGAAAGGTATAAATAGAGACAAAATCCCTAATTCATCCATTGAGTCGACTGCGATCGTGAGAGAGGAAGAGGAAGACGCTGAGAGAAATTCTTGCAAGGTTTGAGCTAAGAGGATTGCTTAAAGATTGTATAAGGTAAGCTTCAATCATTCATCCCCTAGTGATTCTTGTTATTTTGGTAATGGTTGATTTGAGAAAACCTTTGGAATGGTATGTGTTATTGCAACTAATGGATTGGTAAGATTAAACTAATTGATTAGAGGATATTGTCTTGTAAACTGATAGTGGGTGATGTTTAGAGGGTGGGGTTTTGATTCCTAAAGTATTTAATAATGATATCGTTGATCAAAACTCTCTCAGTGATTTGATGACGACCCTTAGAATAACTTGGTGAAAATTGCAATTAGCATCTGTATGTATTAATGTTTCTCCATCAGCGATAACACTATCAGCAATAACCCGAGTTTGTTCATTATCGCTGATGATCGTTGATGATTTCAAATGTAACAGTGTAAATTGTAATCCCTGAAGACAAGCCTCGCAACAAAGAGTTCATTGCTGACATCGAAGACGAAGCTGAATGAACAAGTGACAAGTCTACTAATGATCTGATGCGGACATCCATGAAACCAAGACAAGTCCACACACACGACATATCAAGAAGAAGACTTCAGCGATAGCTGACTTACATTAGCTCTTCCCTGATGGAAGACCTACTCAGCGATCGCTGATCATGAAGCTTCTACTTCAAGATATGTTTGTCTTATCCCTTGCACACATCGTACAGTTTCTCAGAAGAGACATGCTTTTGTCCAATATCGTACGACCACTCTGTCACTACATTGTTCAACATTACGGCCCAAAGCATGTTGCAAAAAGTCAGAAGCATGCGCCCAATCTGATGCTGACACGTGTAAAGTCCTCCTGCCATGCATTAAATGCAATGGGTATAAATAGGAGAAATACCCTTTCAGTTTGAAGGGGGTCTTCCCTGAACTATTAGTGCTTAGAAAAACTCTCTGATTTTTCTATCTTTCTTTCTCTCTATATTCTTGTGCAAGAACACTTAGTGAGTCTCAAGTTTGTATAGATTAGGTTCTACTTAATCTTATTCCGCAACAAACTGTAAATTGTATTTTGATTTATCAATAAATAATTTAGAAAACAAAATATTTGTGTTTGTATTCAACCCCCCCTTCTACAAACCTTTGTACTTGTATAACCCCTTCGGACCAACAAATATAAAGTGAAAACCCTTAACTATGACCTGTCCAAACAAAGAATCAAGGAAGAAAGTCGAGGGCGGCCTGGCTTCTAGGAATCGCCCAAATCCGAAAGTGTTGGTGACCGGATTCTGGGTGAAACCCGGAGGTGGTAGTGATCGAAATATAGTTAAAACCCGGAGAGGGATTACCCGTGTATTTAGAAACCCGGAAGGGGTCGATCCCGGAATTAGTCGAAACCCGGTAAGAACCTATCCGATTATTGTTCGAAACCCGGTATAGGGGTTGTCCAGGTACCGGTTTAAATCCGGATGTCGAGTGTCCAGATATCGGATTAGAATCCGGGTGTCATGGATCCAAAATTTGGGGAGAACCCGGATCAGGGAAAATCCGGATGAGTCAATCCGGAATATTAAGTGTAATACCCCGGAAAAGTTCGTTAGTGAAATTCTAGTTCCGTTAATATTATTTAACTCTAAAATTAAGGTTTAAGGGTAAGTTTGAATAAATTTATAGGTTAAAGGTATTTTGGATTATTAATGAGAAGTTCAAGGTCCAAATGGTAATTATGGTTAGATAATATCCCTTTTAGACTTCAGATATTTTCATAATCAAAAATCAGTGTGTGTAAGTGTATGTTTTGAGAGAAAAAGGAGAAGAAGGAAAGCAAGAGGGTTAAGGCTCAAAATTGGAGTTGTTGGAAGTGATTAAGGTATGTTTCCTTTGTAATTTATATGTGTAATTGCTTATAGACTGTTTCTATCGGAGTAGAATGAGCGATTTCATGTCTGGTATTGATTTATGGCATTTCTGGGTCGAAAATGGGCAAACCGACAGAGGTGTCCGGACACAGTATGAATGTGTCCGGATAGTCCTGTTGGTGGTGTCCGGGTATTTTGATGATAGTGTTCGGATGATTTTATAGTGGTGTCCGGACGAGTCCTTTATCCGGGTAAGTCTCTTTTCTTATGTTTTCCGGATGAAATAAGATACCGGATAGTGTCCGGGTTACTTTGGTATCCGGATGTCGTCCGGATGGTTGTGTTATCCGGATTGTAGAGGTTGTCCGGAAAAGTCATGCTGTCCGGAAATGTAGTGTTGTCCGGATAACTTGTGGTATCCGGATACTTTAGCTGTTTGGTCATTTCGAGGATAAAAGTCAGATAGATTTATCTAGAGCTCGTAGCCTCCTAGTAAGTCTTATGTATTTGATTAGTAAGAGGGTATTTGTGCTTAATCCGTTTCAGATTCTGAGAATTTTGGGTAAAGGATCGGATAGCTTGGAGAAAAACTTGGAAGAGTTGCAATAAGCAAATCAGGTGAGTTTTGCTTTAAAACGTTTTTGAACTGGGATACATATATATATGTATATATATATGAGATGAGTATGTGGTAGGAATATGATTATGTGTATATAAATGACAATATGATGTAATGAGATATATATTGTATTTATATAAGCTTTGCACTACACGAGTGCACTTGTTGCCGGGTTCCGGTGTGCGGACCGACGGGTAGCCGGGTTCCGGTGTGCGGACCGGTTGTTGATTTATTAGTTGGCTTGCTACCAACTAATATGGCCATTTGTGGAGGAATAAGGTGGATGAGATGTACACGATGCACGAGTCTGGATTGGTATTTAAATACGTGTGGTATGTTTATATTTTACGAAAGGATTACCAAAGGTATATAAACTATTTTGATACAAAGGATTTACATAAATGGTTTTATAATGATTTTGGAAAGGACTGGGATTAACTCACTAGACCCGTTTGGTCTAACCCTCATTTTGTTTTCAAAAATATGTTTTCCAGGTCGAGGAATTGATAGCGGCAAAGGAAAGAATAAGGTGTAGGCTGCCTCCGTTGATCGATGATGTTTAAGAAGCTTTTATATATTTTGTAGTTGCAAGACTAATGAGACTGTACTGGGTTTGTTATGTAACTTTTGTTGTAAATCAATGATATGTATGCATGTTATGTTATATGATGTATGTTATGGGATTTGGGTTGTTACATTAAGAAATATAGATAGAGGCTAAACTGTGAGTTGTTTAGTCACTTGTAAGTGTTCGGCTCGATCGAAAGTAAGACGTGGTGTGTATCAAATACCATCGATCAGGTGAGTTCCCTTAACCCATTTTACGTGACATGTGACGTTAAACATCTTGATTGCTGATTATGGTATGATGTATAACATGATTTTAATTACAAATACTTCAATATCTCTTGCATGAAATGATTACCTTGGGAACGTTACGCTCGCATGCTATGAAATTATTTTCTAAATGTACATGCATCGCTACATGATTTTTAGCCTTTCTTGGTATGCTTATGTGGAGTCGGGTTGCACAGTGGGATTAGTGTACCTTGGAATTCTAGTAATCTCCCGGGAGTTGAATTATAAACCCTATATGCATGGAATCTATTTCCTGCATACGTCGGAGTGGGGAGCCTGCTTGGGCCCTAGAGGCGAAAGGGGAGTCTGTTTGGCCCCCGATCGCGGTGGTTATCGTTTGTTGGATTGGTCTATGAACACTGTGCTAATACCCATGTTTGATGTTGGATTATATTGTTGGGCCTTATGGCGGGTAAATCTCGGTTTTATGCAACTATTTGTATAATTGTTCTTGAGAGGGAATTCACTAGACCTCATGGTCTAACCCTCACTTTTCAAAACTAAAACCATTTTATGGTAAGAGGAGTAGTGGTGCTTCTTGGGGAAGATCTGAAGGCATAGTGGTGGGGACGTCAGTTTAGAGCACTATAGTATTTATGTTACATTCTAGATATCTCGGCTGTGGAAGTGTGTTTCTGCTGCAAATATTTTTAAACTCTGATTAGTTATGAAATGTATTGGCACCCCTTTTTGGGATATATATATATAAATTATGCTATGTTATGGTTTTGGGTTGTTACAAATCCAAGGCCACAACATCAAGGACGACAAGTCACCACTCAGGGACCTACACAGAGGGAAAGCCTGTTACGAGTAAGTGAAGAGGAATGTTATCATTACATGTCAGAATTAGAAGCATCTGCACATCTTTCAAGCTTTTGTGACGCAAGAGAACTTTGCCGCCTAGATGGGAAAAATTCAAGAAACTCTACAGGCTTTGCTAGCTCAACAGGAGAGGTCAGTGTCAGGAAGCAAAAAAGAGAGTGAGAACAAGGATGGATCAGAGTTGTCTAGCCCACCCATGACAAGGGTAAGTGAACATTCTCAATCGACTATTGGAGTGGTGATTGAGTCAGCAGCTAAAGGATGCAACTACAAGGCGCTGCCTCGTGCAAGCCTTCTATGTTCAAAGGTGAATGTGACCGGATTTTAGCAATGAAATGGGCCAAGGAGATGGAACTCGTTTTTGACACCTGTAAGTGTGCTGAGGGAGATAAGGTGATGTTTGCCTTATCAATGTTGAAGTTGGATGTTGTTTTCTAGTGGAATGTCGAGACAGAAGGGAAAGGATCGTCTGTGGCTCGGAACATGACTCGGGAGACACGTTTGTTGGAAAGTATAAAGCTCAGTTTTGCCCGATGGAAGAGATCAAGAAGTACGAAGAGATGTTATTGAGACTGGAATAGGGGGAGATGACAGTACAGGAGTATACCTCCAAGTTTCTAGAGAATCTCGCTTTGCTGAGCTATATGTGCCGACTGAGGAGCGTCATGTGGAACGGTACATCTATGGGTTAAAGAGTAGTATCGGGGAGTTGGTTACAGCAAGGAACCCTACCACTTTCCAAGCAACCATTAATGCGGCCGAACTGACTAAGAAAAAAAAAAGAACCGCCAATTGACGAAAAAGGGCTGGAGAAAAGAGGAAATGGGACGGACCGGGAAGTGATGCAAGGAAGGGGAAGACCTTTAGACAAGAAATTCGTAGGAATCGTGGAGTGGGAGACAAGTCGTGTGGGAAGTGTCACCGTGTTCATCGGAGAGAGTGCATGTCGGACCCTAGATCTTGTTACCAGTATGGGTTGCTGGGTTATGTGTCAAAAGATTGTCCGAGAGGGAAGTCTTGTTTCTTGTGTGGGTCAACTGTTCATATGCGCTACGATTTCCCACAGTTAAAGAAGGGAGGAGCGGCGCAGTTTGGGGGTCACCATGGAAGCAAGGGAGAGGAGAAGAGGTCAGAACCGGCACGTTCGAAGGGACTTGCATTTCACATGACAACAGTGGAGGCAGAGTAAACTTCGGATGTCGTTACAGGTACATTTTAGGTGAACTCTTTGTTTGCCAAGGTGTTGTTCGATTCGGGAGAAAACCGTTCCTTCGTGTCTCATGATTGTGTGAAGTGATTGAGGGTGAAACCTAAACGTCTAGAATGAGTATTAGAGGTAGAAACCGCCGATGATAATCGAGTGTTTATTAGAAATTTTGTTAAGGATTGTGTCATAGACGTAGAGGGGAGTTTGGTACCCAGACACTATGATGTGGTCTCACTTGCTGATAACTCCCATTTTGAGTGTTATTTACACTTTGTTAGTGGGTCTTTTTATTCCCTTTTAGTGTATGTTTTCCGGTTATGTATTCGTTGTCCCCTTTTATTTATTGATTTTCATTTGGAGTTATCGAGGATAAAATTTTGTGTTTTGATTATCATATGTGTTTTATTTGGAGCCAATGAGTCATTATAGCCACAGTCTCACCACTATGGCAGACAACTGCACCAAGAATTATATCTACATATTTTTATCTCTAAATCGGTGAAAGGAAGAGCATGCCTGGACCAATGTCAACTATGAAGATTTCATAAAAGAAGAGGCAAAGAAGACAAAGATAATAAGGCCAATATTGAGAAAGAAGACAAAGGATGAGAGGTTCATTTCCTCTCTGTCAAGTCTCTTTCAATACTTCTCTCCTCTTCTACTATAAAATGGAAGCTTGACATTTCATTTAAAGCAATCCGTACATCTGAAGAATTGGCTAAGTAGAGCAATATAGTTCTTATATTTCATTTAGATAAGTTGTAAATTTTACTTTATGCACTTTACCTTATGTCTACCACTGTGGTATTTTTTAGTTTAATGCAATTTCAAGTTAAGTACTTATTTTATTTCATAATGCCTTCTCTTTCAATCAGTAGCTAAACCCGCTAAACCCGAGAGGTAAAAGGTTACACTTGGGTGTTGCTATTTTTTTCGCTAACTTTTCAGTTTGGTCATTCAAGTTGAAGCTTAAAGTCAACATGGACACGCCAAACACTTTAGTGTGTTAATATTAGACCTTTGACTCAGAGATGAGCAGATTCGAAATATGGATTGAGTGATGCAAGGTTCAGATGTCGGTCGAGTTGGTGTGTCATAGATATATGCGCATCTCTCCATACTGAATATATTAAGATCTTCGATATCTACTTAGTGAGGTTGGCAAACCGAAAGTTAGCATTTGTGGCCACTTGTGGCGAGACTATGGCCGCATCCCACACAACGTAGGTTCGAGAGGAGGAAATCATGTGGGGGTATATTGTGACTAAGTTAGTATCATGCTCTGGGGGAAAGCTTACACTCATACCTTCTTTTAAATTACTTGTTATATTAAAGCACCAATATTCGCTAAAAATCAACCAATTTATAAACTTAAACTTTGCAGCGGAAGATCGTGGAAATCTACGGTTCTAAGTTAGTCCAATCCCCGTGGATTCAATTTTTGGTCCATACCATTATATTACATGCAAATTAAACTCAATAGCTGGTGTGCACTTGCATATGCTAAAAACATTTTTGGTGCTCTTATTTCAAAATGTCATTTAGAAACGCCGTCTTCACACCCATTTGGAATACCGTGAAATTCTTATGAGCCGGTTATGCTAAAAGGATTTGGATTGCTTCTATTCTTTGTATCGGTGCAAATGTTTCATCGTAGTCTACTTCTTTGTTTGCCGATATCCCTCCGCAAAAAGCTGAGATTTATTTCTGACAACAACACCATCTTCATCCTTTTTGTTCTTAAAGACACATTTTGTGCTGATCACAGTCTTATCCTTTGCTCATGGTACGAGTCTCCATACATTCATACATTCAAATTGATTCAGTTCCTCTTGCATGATTGTTATCCAACCCGGATCTTCTAAATCCTCTGAAACTTTCATCGGTTCGATTTTGCTTAAAGTTGTTGCGAATAAACATTCATTAGCAAACGTCGATCGTGGACGAACATATGAGGTAACATATCCTATTATCTGATGTAATGGGTGGTCTTGAGTCCAATTATGACTATGAGGGAGTGGTCTATATGTAGATTAATCAGTATTTGGATCAACATAACCACTGGGAAGAATATCTTGTATGGATTCAAGAGAAGGCATTACCTTAGAGTTGTGAGCTGATTGATTTGTGGCCTTCGAAACAACCTCGGTTGCAGTCAATGACTGTACTAGTGGAGTTTCGGTGCTTGAATCAACTGCTGGAACCTCTGTTGAAATTTGATTTGTGGTGTCTTCATTTGAATTAGAGTTATCTTCTATCACTTAAGGAGGAATGTCAGTGGTTGGAGTTGTAGTGACTTGTGACTCGAAAGGACCAGATAGTGAAACTGGTTCTTCAGCTCTAGCAACTTCAACATTGTTCGGAAAATTAGATTTAGATTTGTATGTCCCGAAATACTCATAATAAAAAGTTTCAAACGGTAAATACAAATCAGAAAGATGTGCTTTTGATGTAGAAACTTGATTTGGATTAACTTGATTTTGTATAGATCCTGAACTAAGTTGTTCAGAAGCTAATACTCCAGATAAAACGGGTTCTGAACTGTTATGTTCAAAATCCAAATCTGCTAGTTTATCAAAAGTTATGAACTGTTATGAACTCTTTACCTTTCATCTTCGATAACCTCTAGATGAATGTCTCTCTCTCTCTCTCTCTCTCTCTCTCTCCCTCTCTCTCTTTTCAACCACAAGAGCAAATAGGCCAACAACATGCTTCTCACTTTTCTTTGGCTTTAAGGTCTTCACGTAAGTAAAAGATTACACAAGAGCAAACATTCTCCACGTAAGTAAAAGATTACACAAGAAGTTGACATTATTTTCAATCGTAGTCCTTTTAATGTCATTCTTGCTCAGTCCATTAAATAAGCTAGAAAACCTCTCATATGTTTCTTCAATGTTCCCCGTTCTTTGGCTTTAAAGTCTTCATAGCTTGTAATACAGTTGTCTTCAGTTGTCTTTTTTAGCTGATTCCCATCCTTCGTACCCATCATCAATTTCTCAACCATCTCCCACTTTCCTTTTGCTGTATGCTTATATCTATTAACACTTGCATAAATTTCGTTCGTCATTCCCTTAAGAAGTAATGACTTTGCTAATTGATCACCCTTAAGTCTTCTGTTTTGATAGCTTTGATTTATCTTTTGGAACAATCTGTGAAGAAACAGGTGGATCATCATCAGGAACAACTGGAATCTCCATGAAATATTATTTTGGACCCTCTTTTAATAAAGCCATAATCTCATCATAGTAATCATGCCTCCCAATAAAGTCCAAAAACTTGTCCTTGGAGGTTCAGAATATGATCCAATTGCCATGACTTCCCTTGATAACATTGTTATATTCACCTGTATGATTGTAGATCAAATTTATTTGAATTATTTGAATAAACCACAAAAAATTCTCAGAAGTCACACAAAGCCAAACAATCCACTTTGTCGCACAAAACAATACCAAATACCCCTTTTGAAAGTTTGTCGCACACCATTGATTGAGGACCAAGTTTGTCGGTCAAAAGTTGTGCGATGAACTATGTTTGTCGCATAAAGCTTGTTCTATAACCCAAAGTTATCGGTCAACACTTAAGCTATAACCACTTTTTGTCGCACAAGACTCGTGCGAGGAGTTACTGTTCACAGTCTTCTTTGTGCGATAACCTGATTTTATCACACACAACTTGCACGATAACTAGACTTAGTCGTACAGAAAGTTGTGTTATAACTAAGAAGATAGGCTTATGCGATAACTACAAATATACACTTGTGCGATAACTATGAATGTTCTTGAGATTTTAACACTGGTCTAAGAAATTTAGTCCAAATCTTATCCAAATGATCTGAAACTTTAGTATCATGGTCGAAACACTAATACAAACACCTTTAATACTTTTAGTTTTTCCAAAACTGTCTAAATCAACAATTCTTGAACCAAAACGGTAGCTGATATGTTCGAACCAAAAATCCCAAAAACTCCAAATTGGTGATCGAATTCTGTTAAGATGCGGAATTAAACTACTCAGACTTGAATCTCTATCAAAACCGAGCAGATCGAACCAAGAAACTCGATAAAAAATGCACAAAATCACAACCTTCAATCTTCACAGTCGACTTCCTCCTTTTCTTCAAGAACTCGATGAAAACCAATTCAAATAAGTAGATCCTCTAATCTGATACCAATTGATAGTTCTGTTTTTACAAGTAATTAAACAATGAATCAAGAACAATAATGATTGTGGAATTCAATATGTCATATCCCTATTTCAATATGGAAAGAGTTACAGAGAGATACGTTTTACAATGAGAGAGAATTCCAAGTATCTAGTTCTCCAATTACAAAGATAACAAAAGTATTTATCCCCCTGGGTATTTTACAAGGTAAGCCCCTCAACTTTAATATAATTACAAATAAGCCCCAACAGGTTTAAATAGGGATAGAAGGTTTGGGATAAAAAAAGAGGTATTCGATTTGTAGGAATCCGAACAAAAATGTTCGGAAGTTGTTGATCGGATGTGGTGAGAAGAAAAGGCTTGGTTTATGAAGTCTACTTCGGGTTGATGAAATCCTACAGCAGGGGTTTTGATGCTATGAAAGAAAGAGAGATAAAAATCATCATCCCATTTTATATATGGGTTTGGGGTGGAGATAAGGGAAGGTACCAATAGGCCAGTTCGTACCATTATCTTAGACAGAGGTGGGATCGGATGATTTTGACCAAATGATCCAATATCCAAATCCGACAGGGGGTCGAGCAGATCTACGCTGTCGGATGGGGATGTTGTGTCAAATTTGGCTTTAGATATTGAAAGGGAGTTTGCATTGGAAGAACTTTTCGTGAGGGATGCAACCTTAGCCTTGGGAAAGAGCTTGGTTGCATCACGAAACAAATGAGTCATTCCAAAGTTAGTAGGGGGTTTAAGCAAAGAGACACATACCTGTAGGAATACATGTATCCGATGAATATACATTAGTGTGCACAGTTTGGAAGGACATCCGAGCAGCGTACATATCAATAGACAAGTTACTCGGAATCTCCTTGTCAAGTTTCTTTAAGATAACGAGAGACATGAAGTGTAAATAGGGTATTTCATAGTGCTTCCTTGACACAATGATCTTTCGTTTATGATCATTGAAGAAATATCGAGCAAAGTCGACATTCCTATGGGAAATGAGAGAATGTGCCAGTCTCGTAGTAGAATTGGGTATCTAAGCATATCTCGTAGTTTTGTTGCTCAAGCAGAAGGTATGTTGTGAGAAGAAGAAGTACCATACACTACTCATTAGCTTTCAAAGACGTATCCCTATGGCCGATGCATTTGCACCTTCTATTGATTTCATGTACTCAGCCACAGTGAGTATGTCTTCGAGATCAAAATCCACAGGAGGATCTTCGAAAATATGTGACTTAGTTCTTGGAAGATGAAGAACTTCAGCCAAATAATCCATTTTGAAGGAAAGATCATTTTCGGCAAAAATGCTTGCACAAACTTCTTGTGTATCAACCGTGAAGAAGCAAGATATCTAGAAGTTTTCTAGAATGAGTGCAAATCTTAATGGGCTTCTGGATAAGAAATCCATGATGATGTGGTGCTCTGGAAATCTAGTGTACTTCGTAAGAGAGCCAATATGGTTTATGTTCTTGATTTTCAAGGGTTTTATGGGAGCATTTGCTGAATGAGAGGCTTTATAGAAAGAAGACATTAGAGAAGAAGGGATTTTAGAAGAATAAGAGGTTTAAGAAAAACAGACCTGGTTAGTTTGATGATTATGGTGATTCGTAAATGTAAACCGAAGGTTAAAAATCTAATCAGTGTCATTATTGTTTTCGTCGAGAATTAGTGCTTCGAAAAGACAAAGTGACTTGAAAGAGATGTCGACTCTTCCCATTCTGACATGCAATCATGAAGATGACGTTTGGATTGCATTGGATTTGTAGAGGTTTACACCATAAACGGATATGAAATATTGGAAATACAACATAATCCGATAGTATCAATCGTCAGATAGAGAAATAAATTACTTAAATGAAATCCGATGATTCGTTTGATTTTGCTCATGTAGATTAGTCAAATATTAAAGTATTGAGACATCAAATAGAAAAATACTATGAATGCAAAGAATAAATGAGGTTAGATGAAGTCGGATGGGTGTTGGTTTTAAGCGAAATCTGATAGAAATCCGATGGATTCAATCAAGAAAATTACAGAATTTGAAGAAAGATTAAAGGATGCGAAGACAAGACCATGTAATTCGGAGAAGATATTTGGACGTATTTTTAGGATAATTAAAATCCTTATCTTTACTAAGTCCCATCATTTGAAGAAATGATCATGCCACATAGGAAATGATGAAGAAGATTTAATCACCTTCTAGAAAGACTTGAAAGAAGATATATATTATGGATCCTAAATATAAACAACAATTCAAGTTTTAGAGCATAAATGTCATCCTCATATTAGATTGAGACTTGGAAGCACTTTACATGAGGATGTTTCTCTCTCTAAGCTCTATGATCTCTCTCTAAATTGTATGTGCACACATTACAAATGAACAACTCAACACTTTATATACTAGCACTCTATACATGTAAAAGCCCATTTAGCTACCAATCCCATATGACATATTAAGCCTAAACCCAAACTACATTACGAGGCAATTAAATGACTTTACAAAACTTTTAAACACATAGGACATTTTGGTCCTAACATATTTTATTCATTTTATTTTTTAGAACAAATGCAATTTTTAGAGAATTAGTATACGCTTATATTAGTTTTCTAAGCTTTACATTCCCAATTCACTGATTAAAAACTTGAATCTAGATTCAATTAAGGGTTTTGTTAATAAATCAGCCAAATGGTGTTCTGTGAGAAATAAATGTATTTCCACATTTCCTTTGAAGATGTGCTCATGAATAAATCGATATCTAATATCAATGTGTTTAGTTCATGAATGTAGTGCTGGATTATTAGAAATGCCAATAGCACTAGAATTATCACACATAATAGGTATAGCAGAAAATTGTATGTCATAATCAATAAGTTGATTTTTCATCCATAAGATTTGAGCTACACAATTTTCAGCAACAACATACTCATCTTCAACTATAGAAGTAGAGATTGGGTTTTGCTTTTTACTAGACCAACTGACCAATTTTCCACCAAGAAGTTAGCAGCTTCCTGTGGTACTTTTTTTGGTTTAACTGACTTCCAACAAAGTCTGAATATAAATATTCCATTAACTTAAACCCAATATCTTTGGGATACCAAAGTCCAAGATTGAGAGTTCCTTTCAAATATCTTAATATTCTTTTGACAACCAAGAAATGTGATGCTTTTGGATTGGCTTGGTATGGAGCACAGAGACATGGGTCGACTTGCAGTAATATATAATAGAGACCTATTCATTTGACGATAATTAGTTATATCAACTCGTTTTCCATTTGGATCAGAGAATAACTTGTTATGAGGAGCTATGGGAGTTTTCATGGGAGGGCATCGGTCAAAGTTAAATTTCTTTAGTAAATCTTTGACATATTTACTTTGATTAACAAAAATGCCATGATTCATTTGTTTAACTTGTAACACTAGAAAGAAGGTTAACTCTCCCTTCATACTCATTTCATATTTACTATGCATGATTTTTGAAAAGTTCTCACACACACAGAGAGAGATTACATGCACCAAAAATAATATCATCCACAAAGATTTGAACTAGAATGATATCATCACCGTATTTCTTAAGAAATAGGGTGTTATCAGTCTTGCCGCGAGATAATTTATTTTTAAGAAGAAAGAAGGAAAGAGCTTCATACCATGCACGCAGGGCTTGCTTGAGTCCATAGAGTGTCTTGTCCAGATTGTATATGTGATCAGGATACACTGGATCCTCAAATACTAGAGGTTGTTTTACGTATACCTCTTCTGAATGTTTTCTGTTTAAGAATGCACTTTTGACATCCATTTGAACACTTTGAAGTTTCTATAAGCCACATAACCCAGGAAGATTCTAATGGCTTCAAGTCTTGCAATAGAAGTAAAAAGTTTCATCATAATCAATTCCTTTCTCTTGACAGTATCCTTGAGCTACCTGTGTGTCCGTGTTTCTGATAACAATGCCATATTCATCCATCTTACTTTGAAAGATCCATTTTGTTTCAATAATGGATTTTTTCATAGGTTTTGGAACAAGATTCCAAACTTTGTTTCACTCAAATTGGTGTAATCCTTCTTGCATTACATTTATCCACATAGGATATTGAATGTCATATTAAATCTTCTTTGGTTCTACGAGTGAGAGAAAGTTGACATATAAACACATATTATCCGACCTTCTAGTTTTCACACTAGATTGATAATCCCAAATGATTTGCCCAATGGGATGGCTTTTTGTCCATTTAGTCGCAGAAGGAAGAGGAAGAGAGGGGTTGGTTTCATTATCTGAAGAATCATATATGTGAGGAGAGTCTTCATTTTTCATCAAAATGAGCATGTATTGACTCATCAATACACTTTCTTCTTTGGTTGTATACTATAAATGCTTTTGAGATAGTAGACTATCCCACAAAAATCCTTTATCGTATTTGGAATCAAACTTTCCCAGACGATCTCTATCATTGAGAATGTAACATATACATCCAAAAGTGTGAATGAAGCCGATGTTTGATTTTCTCCCATGAAAGAATTCGTATATAGGCTTCTGATGTTTCTTTATAACGACAGGCTTATTTTGAGCAAAACATGCAATATTTATGGCTTCAACCCACAAGTATGTAGGTAGATAAGCATCACTGATCATGGATCTCACAGGCTCACAAAGAGTCATGTTTCTTCTTTCAACAACAAAGGGGTTCTCGCAGTTGAGAAGTTATGTGATATACCATTTTCTGAGCATAATCTTTCAAGAACAAAATTTTTGAATTTAGTTCCATTATCACTTCTTAGTGATCTGACTTTGACATCATTAGTACTTCAATCCTTTTACTGAAGTGAATGATTTTCTTAGGACCCTTATTCTTTGATTGTAAGAAGAATACCCAAGTGTATCTTGAGAATTCATCAACAATAACACAAGTGTACTTTTTACCCCCAAGTCTTAACACATTTACTGGTCCCCAAAGGTCCATGTGCAGAAGATCGAGAGGTGATGTGATAGAAGAGAAACTTTTAGATTTAAAACTAGATTTTGAGTGTTTTCCCTTTTAGAAGCTCCACATACTTTTTCTTTTGAATAAAACAAATGAGGAAGACCCTTAGCAAGACCTTTTTGAGAAAGACTGTTAATAGTTTTGAAGTTGAGATGAGAGACGTTTATGCCATATACAGTTTCGTTCAGAACACGCTTTCGAAAAGAAGCTGACATTTGGTGAGGAAATGGTTTTTGCAGAAGACATGTCAATCACATAGACATTACTTTTTGAAATTCTAAGAGGATTTCTATATTTTATGAAGAAAGAATGAAACACCTATATTCAAGAAGTTTCACTGAAAATCCTTTTTCACACAGTTGTCTTATACTCAAAAGATTGTGCTTGAGACCATGAATATATGCAACTTTACTGAAAGATATAGAACAAACAGAAAGAGTTACATATCTAAGAGTAGAACCTCTAGAGTTATCACCAAAAGTAACAGACGGACCTTTTTCTGTCACAAAGTCTTTAAGCAGAATAACATAACTAGTAATATGTCTTGAACAACCACTGTCCAAATACCATATTTGATTATTACCCGATCCGTGCAACAGTTGAGACATTATTGTCTAAACTTCCATACAAACAAGAATCTCAAAGATTTTGTAGGAATAATTAGTTTAGTTTTTTTAATCTTTAAGGTAATAGATAAGATTAAGAGAGAAAGAAGTTAGTTATTTTTAAAGAGAAATGAGTGAAGTGTACATTTGCATGGGAATTTGGGCATTTGCTAGATATTTGATCAACTGGAAAGTTATTAGATCTCTTTTTGTCTAAGTAAGAGATTTTAGAGAGAATACACATAAAGCATAAATTTGTCTTTATATCTTTAAAATAACTCATTAAGTCCAGACATCAGAGGTGGATCCAGAAAATTTTCTAAGTGGTTGCACCAACTAACCATCATAAAATAAATAAAATTTAATTAGAAATACGGTTTATTAATAAAAATTAACCTCAAATATTAATAAGTTATTCCCTTTTCAAGAACATTTGGTGTTTTTCTTTGAAAAAATTCACACAAATCTAAAAAATTTCAATAATTATGGTTGCACACAATTAAATCTATGGTTTCATCATTAAAAAATTTAAAAAATGTACACTTCATGGAAAAAATACATGGTTGCATGTGATACCACAATTGTATATGTGGGTCTGCGTATGGCACACATGTCCTTCACCTGTCAAATTAAAAAGAAAAAAGATTTTTCACATGGAAGATCGTGAGAGGTTCGATGTTAGTAAGAGAAGAAAAAACATG
>JAWVWS010000467.1:0-25000 GCA_033807775.1 Saussurea involucrata | reverse complement strand
CCAATTAGGATCCGGAATTCGTGATAAGTCCCGGAGTGGACCGAATCCGAAATTTAGACTCAGTAGAAAACTGTTCAGGGTGGACTGAGGTTAACACAAGCCTCACTAATCTTACTCTTGTAATATCATAGGTGTTCACCATAAAATCTGAAGTTTTCGCGAGAAGAAATTGTTAAAGCGCCATGTGAGTTTTTCTAACTAAAATACGTGTTTGTGAACATGTTTTCAGAAGTAAGTAAAGGAGTAGAAATGCCATGTTATTTGCATGATTTTTACTTGTTTGAAAGTTTTTAATGAGATGTATGCATACATTGTGATAGACGTAAATCGGCTAAGTCGGGGGGGGGGGGGGGGAGGGGGGTAGGCCCGCCAGTGCTCATGCCGGGGGGATGTTCCGTTTATGCCATGGGAGGGAGTGACCCAGTAAGGCAGCGTAAGACTGACTCGTTGTCACTTCCGAGTGACTTCAGGGTGCCATTTACGGGGGCGGAATTTTCCATGAAAGTTTTATGTGAAGTTGCTTGATAGTTATAAACTGTTTTGAAATGTTTTGAGAACTGTAAATTGAGGGAGCTCACTAGACCTCATGGTCTAACCCTCGCATTTTCTAAACTAAACCTTTTCAGGAAAGCTGATAGTAGGATGCTCTGGTAAGTGAGCTGAGCAGGATTAAAGTTCGGATGCCGATAGAGACAGTGCCCCTTTTACTTTTAGAAGCCAGTAATATTCTCAGTTGTGTATAGGTTGCTTCCGCCAACCTAAGTTTTGGGACAAATGTAATAAACTTTGGGACACCTTTATTGAGATGTTTATTATTAAATGCTATGTACGCTTTAATTTAGACCGGGTTGTTACAATTGGTATCAGAGCCATAGTTTAACGGATTTAGGTGACTGGACGGGCCTAAACTTAAACTTTAGGAGTATAAATCACAACTGAGAATATGGAAATGCGTTAGGAGGGCACTATTGTAGAGATAGAACTAATAGGGTACCGAGGACAGTCATGTAAGCTAAGTTTGGGATTACACCTGGCCAGTGTAATTGCGAACTTACAGGTACATGCATGTGCTTAAATTGCCTTATTATCCCGAAGCGATAGTCTTAAGCTAGTTATCTGTTGTGTTCCAGTAATCAAGAATGTCAGCAAGATCCCTGAGGAGTAGATTGAGACCTATTGTTGGGGAAGTATTGTGAGAGATCATTTATGATGTGATGTATGTATACATCTTATAGAAGAAATGATGTTTGGAATGTTATGAGTCGTCTAGAGGTAGATTTTCATGGGTTCGAAGAGGATGAATGATTGATTTTGGGTAAGACTCCCGGTTCTGTTGAGTCCTAGTTCTAGAAATCGTGGGGTAGATCCGTTGGGATGGTAAGGAAGGACAATGTCGAGATCTTGAAAGCGTCAATTCAAGAGCGAGTGGAGGATTAGAGCCCTTACTCTTTAGTCGAGCCTTTCAGTGGCAGGATCAATGATGGGAAGATATCAATGGCGGATTGAAAACGTGTAGAGGTAGAATGTGAGGAAATTGGTCAAGACAAAAATTGTAAAGGATGGTTGAGTAGGTGGGCTGGGTAACGCATGTACAACAAGTTGTTGCAATGACGAGAGGGCGACCATTGGTCGAAGATAGAGTGCCAATGATAATTTGCGTGAGTACAACGGTTGACCTTGTTGGAGTGAGTAGCCTTCAATTGCATGTAGAGTTTCATGCATTGCGTCCTTATATGTGCTACATGAGTTTTTTTTCGTGATTAAAGTAAATGTGTAAATATCAATTTTGGTCGGAAATGAGTCAGCGTGTGTTTAAAGAAAAAGGCAATTCCATTTACGTCGCACAATGAAATTTTGAGCTTAGCGATTTGCAAAATATCCCACTCTTTTCATGATAAGTTAAGTTGTTTCAAAAAGTCAAGAAAACGTTTGCCTGTAAAGCTTTTATAACCAAAATGAGTATTGACTTGTTGATGTCATATAAATGAGTGTGAGAGCCGACTGGTTTACTTCGTGTCGGTAATTTCTTTCAGAATTTTGCCGTATGGAAAGATTTTCATTCAATATATTACTGTCGTAACAACGTCGTTTTGGTTGAGTAAGATTGAGTTTTACTGAAAGGTTGCGTGCGAACGATTCTCGAGATCGTTGTGCAGGGCAATGGAGTTATGAGAGTGTTGGGGTCATGTGTACCCAAATTGTTTCCATGTGTTGTTTCTTTAAAATGAGAAAATGTGCGAAATGATTTATTTACCGCATTGTCATGCATGAAGGCTATGAACTCACCAGATCGTAGAGTTATTACGTTTTAAGATAAGGAAGGATTCCGAGAGTGGTGAGGTGTAGGACAAACTAGGGGTGAATGTTTGTATTTTTGGTAATCTTGTTCAGGAAGATAGGTGAGCAGTGGAAAAGGTTGAAAATGGATTTTGGTGTCGGTTGTAGGGCAGTCTGTACCCTTGTTTGGTAACTGGAGATACAGTTGTCGTGGGACGGTGGTGTCCGGAGAAAGGACTTGAAGTCATCAAGGTGTTGGTATTAGCAACTTGTTATGAGTAGTGTTGAGAGGCAGAAAAGAAATGTCTTCGGCGTCGAATATGAGTTTTAAGGTGATCTTGTAATATTGACATTGCACGAGTAAGTCATGAAATTTCCCTTTTAAGTGAAGACGACGGGATGTGAAGATGATTATGATATGTTGGAAGGATTAAGTTCTATTAGGAACCCTTGGTGATGAGAAAGTTAGGGAAGCATCATCAGGTCGACTACTAATGTTAAAGTCGACAACTATTTAAAATGTCTGGAGCTGAAGGCGTTATCAAGAAGTTGGAAGTGGAGAGAGTTACCACGGTGTGAGTATAGGAGGTCGTTCTGGAAAGATGTATACATGACGATGGAACACCTCGTGTGGGCGTTAGAAATGTGAAAAATTGCTAATTGGATGAGTGTTTTACTTACGAGGTTTGGACGGTTCGTAAAAGGATGAGGTATTTAGCACGAACGAAGTGAGTGTATAGCTTATATCGATTTGTGAGGGAATGTGCCCTGTCTATGTAATGGTTTGGAATCGCAAAGAACTAGCAAGAAACGAATATGTTTGAGTTATTTGGGAACTCATGAGTTGTTGTTCATCTAGAGTTGGGGAAAGAAAAAGTAGGGAGATAGGCTTGGTTATATATGCGGGTGTATATGAAGGCAAGTTTGAATTGTGTACAAATGACCGTGAGAACCTGGCATGCGGTGTGATGTTGTGGGTGGAGGATGTATGGATGAGTTAGTGGCATCATTTGCCAAGATAAATGTGCAAGCCAGTGATATGGTAATGTGTTGATTAGAAGAGGTGAAGCATTAGATGGAAGCCTTTTGGGAATTTCAGATGAGTTATACAATTTGGTAAACAAGTTGTCAGGATACATGGTGTGTAAGTCGGCGTTAGGTTATGGCTATTCTCGGAACCAAATGGCGGAGCGGTAGTGAGTGGTTACCCAAATGAGAAACCAAGTGTTTTTGGTTGTGTGAGTCGCTAAGTGAGTATATTTTTGGGATCATTGAGAGTTTAAAGAAGATGTTGGTTTGATTAGTCCTCGTTGTGGCGTGGTAGACGCGAAATCCTTAAGAGAGGTGAATTGTTTCTTAGGCGCGAAGGAATTATCCGAGAAGGTAACGATTTAGAAATCAAGGAGTGTGTAGTGGCTTCGAACACCGATGTCATTTGGGATGACAGGGTTGGATGCCTTAAGTTAGAGTTTTGGTGCAATCATTCGGTCATGTATAGAAATGAGGAAGTGTAATTGTGATCGCAGAACAAGTAATCAAGAAGCTAATCCAATCAGATGGCCATCCATATATATATTAATCAATGATAATCAATCACAAGTACAATAGAGAATGTAGAGAGAATGTAGAGTGTGTGTACTTGAGAGTGTAAGGAATGGATGACCTAAATGAAATCTAGGCTAAAGTTACTATTTATACTTTGTAACTTATTAATTACATAAATGGTCCCTCTACATGGTACAACTTGGTAAGTTATGCACTAACATTCTCCCCCTTTGTACCAATGTATAGGCAAAGAGTTTAAGCGTCCATCGGGGTCACGTACTTCTTTCGAATTCCGAAGATGATCTCGAACCTCCTTAGTGCGTTCCGGTACTCCTTTCGGTATGTAATGGCATCCAGGGCTTGCTTGATCATCTCCTTCTCCTTGTCTTTCAGCTTTACTTCACCGCTTGCATCCAGACGCAGTCGACTCTCAAGGTGAATCTGGATAATCTTGAATGTACCGTCACTGAACTTGTTGGCTTCACAGGTTCTAAAAAATCTCTTCTTTGAGGCTTGATTGCTGTAAACCACTCCAAGCTCAGGTTTCTTCAGAACGATATAAGCAGGAATACCTTGAATGTCGGACATACGCCTGTTCGGTGCTCTTAGGTTTACTTGGGCTTGGTGTGACTCCAAGGCCATTTGGAAATCCGTAAGATAAGAGAATTTTAGGATATTCCGCATGAACCTCTTCACACTTTGATAGGCGGAAGACCATTCAACATTCTTATCTGGGATGCAGGCTAGGGAATTGTAGAGGCTTAGGAGGTCGTCTAGCTTTAAGCTTTTGAAATCTGCTTCGGAGAAGACACATTTAGTGCCATTGGATCTTCTAACTGTAAACTCCGGGTACCAGACCTTTAGAAGCTTGTTTGACTCAATCTTCAGCACTTTCACAATCATACTATCTGATCTTACGACATCTGTTTCTCGATCTTTGTTGCCCATTACATGTAAGAACTCAATCTTTTGAAGTGACGACCAATCTTCAATCCCGTAAACCTTCTCTAGGTCGATACTTTGGACATCCTTAACGAACAGGTCTCTCCTTATGCTTTCTTGATAAGGAATCATAATCCTAACTCGTTCACCTGTAGCCACATACCTTGGCTCAACATCAATCACTTCTTGATAAATTTCCAGTTCAACTTCGAGTACAGGATCCCTGATTCTGCCATCGGCTTGCACTTGTATTACCGGAGCATTTACTTGTACCACTGGATCCGGAGGAGGGGGAGTACTTGCACTCTGATCAGTCGGCGTTTGTGGTTGAGTAGTATCATATGGAGTTTCGTTGTCGGAATCCAAAGCAGCCATAATAACCCCGGTGATGTCGAATATATCTTCTAGTTCCTCTTTGATCTGGACGGTTGTTTTCTCATGTTCTTCCTCAGAATCAATGTCAATGTAGTCAACAATCATAGCATCCGCCATCCTTTCATAATCTGTTATATTGTCAACAACCGAAGGCTTTTCAACCCTAGTTATGACATCAGCTAGAACTTCGGTTTCATCCACTTGGACCACGTCAGTATTCGATCCACCAGCCCCCGTTTCCCTTTCACTAGCCACTGAAGCATCAACATTTTTTTCCGATGCACCACTGGACTCACCTACCCTTGCTCTCTTCTCCCCCTCATTTTGATCAGGATCATCCTGATCATCATGTCTTTGTTTCTGTGAGGCTTAAGCTTGAACCCCACACGCTTGTTCAACTACGGTGATCCGTGTGGATAAGGATTGGTAGCCGACAATGATGGCTTTAGTAATCTCTTTCATGGATTCATTCAAAGCTTGATATTCAGCGCTTGTGGATGTTGAGGTTTGTGGTTGGGTTTGAGGTTGTGATTGTTGGCGTAGTAATGTAACAAGGTCTACCTCTTCAGCCGTATTAGAATCGCCTTGTGCTAAGAGTCGGGCTAACAACTCTGATTTGAGCTGGTCGGTTGGGATTTGGTGTAACGGTACTGGTGGTGGTGTTTGTGGGTCGGATTGTGCACTGGATGGTTGATTCTGAGGTGTTGATGATGATTCAGCAATTCCTTTGCCCTTGGCGGCTCTGCTCACTTCTTGTGCTAATCGCTCAACTGTACTTTGCATGGCTTGACGATGTTGCTTGTAGGCGTGATCGATAGCTCCTAAAGCAGACGCTAGTAGTGGAAGCGTAATTAAATGCAGATACGGGCCAAGCATGCGTACAACCCGTTCATGTGGAAAATTGGGAAAAATAGAACTAACTTCCGGACCACGTAGGTTACCGGTTGAAGTAGCGGTTGTAGCAACGGTACTGCCTGTGTGGCTGGCATAGTGTTGACCATGACAGGACTTCCACCCAGTCCTCGTGGGGCACCGACAAATGGCGGCCGCACTCGGGGTGTTCCGGTTGGGGCACGAAAGCCCTCAACTTGGTGTGATACCGACGTGCGTGGCCTAGGAAAAGAAGTATGTCCAAAAGGCACTAGACTCAACGTGCTCGGAATAGAAGGCGGTGGCCGGGGCAGGAGCCTACCTTGTTCAATATCAACAGACACCGAGTGTGTCGCCGATAACATATAACCTTTATCCCCTGTGGAAAATGAAACGCCGACAAATTGAGATGCCGACGCGTGGCTTAGAAGGGTTGTGCTTTGCATGGCTGGGTCCACCATGTCTTGTTCAATACGCAACGGCGACGTACGCTCGTTGGTAGAAGATGTGGCTACCCGACTTCGATCGGTTTGGGGAGAGTCAGAAGTTAATACTTTATCCGACTCTATCTCTTTCTCTCCCATTTCTTTTCTCTCCACCTCACTTCTCACATTTATATTTTCTACTGTAACTCCCTCTTCCCGCCTTATGTCACCAATTTCTCCGGAGTGTCCGAAGTTCCAGGCGGAATCAGCTTCGAAACTCTCAATATGTTGACTCCGACCGATGTGTCTCAGGATTAGATCCGCATCAGGGTCATGATCGGGATCGGAGTCGGAATCATTATCAGCTCGGCGAGGTTCGTCAGATACTTCATCGTCGGATGACGAAGCATCAGGATCAAAATCTGGGTCATCATCAGAATCCATCGACACGTCGTCGAGGATTGGAATTCGAACGTTTCTGGATGTGGATGCCTGACCATCAGTCCTCGCCACCCCACCCACTCTTAGTCTTAATATTCTCCTCGCCTCTTCCCGTTCAAGAACCCCAAGTTCCTGAACCTGCTCAACATGTAAACCCTCACCGCCTAGTGGGATAGCACCATGGGGAGGTCCTGCCGGTTCTGGCTGGACCATTAGTGCATTAGCTATTCTATATTGCCTAACTACCTCAGACTACTGGTCGGCATAGGCAAGAACAACTTCAGGAATAACCGCGATGTGGGCAAAGTCAATATACTTCGGCGTCTTTAGATAATGCATATATTGGCTCGGGCCTTTGACTGCAGCTTCTCGGCGAGGAATCTCTTAGTTGTCTTCCATGATCTGGTGTATTAAGATCTGGAAGAATCTTTGGTAGGGCACGAAGTTGCGGTTCTTGTGTGGTCGGAATTTGTCCTCGACCAGTTCTATCAGTTCGTTCCACAAGATGATGGCGTAGTCGATGTTCCGGTTGAACGCGATTGCATGGAAAATTCGAAGTGTCGGGATGTTGCACTTATCCAACCCGATGTGCTTCGATGTCATACACCGGTTGATGATCGAACATAAGGTATACCAAATCCTCGGTAGGAATTGGCGTTGGAATTTGGACGATCCTCTCAGAATTGGATATCGGGCGTCTTGATATCCGAGACTCTGGATATCAGCGAACAGTTGTGCCTCGGGAACAGGGTCTTCGAAGTTTTCATAGTACGGAAGATCAAGTGCACGTCGGAGTCTTCTGATCGTTATACGTGCATCAAAGTGATCGACTTTGGCTCTAAAATGTGGACCCCTTCGGTGATTTGGGAAGTATTGAAGTGTGGACCAAAATTGTTGTATGTAGATGACCGGTACGGTGATGACTTTGGTCAGCGCGGTTCATAGAGGATGGCCACGTAGGATCTCTACAATAATCTGGTAGTCAAAGGCCACATGCAAGTCAAGGTGATGGTTGTTGTCGTGAAGAGCAAGATGGAGACGTCTCGGTAGAAGCTCCTCGTCTAGATCACGAGCGTTTACGGATGGGTCTGAAGACCGACGTGATGGAACGACGGTGTTTTCGTCGGATGAATGTCCGTCACGATGTGCCATCTGAACCATTCACAGTTTAGAACAGTGCCAAAAATAGGTTTTTCTTCAAAAAAAATTCAATTTTTTTTGCTAAGTCTTGGTTTTATCGCAACACACATAAGATTCTTATCGCAAGGCATAATGATATCGCAATGAAGAGTTTGCGAGGAAAGTTTATCGCAACACATTAGTTGCGAGAAAATGTTATCGCAACACATAGGTTGCGATAAGATCTTATCGCAACTAATAGGTTGCGATAAGGATGAATGTTAAGCACTTGCGATAAGTTTGAATATGAAGAACATGTTGGTTGCGATAAGCTTGAATACGAAGAACATGATGGTTGCGATAAGATAGAACACGAAGAGCATGATGGTTGCGATAAACTTGAATACTTAAAAATATCGTAAGTGTTTACGCTCAGAATCCTATTTTCGCACTAAATCAAGTTTAAGTCTACACAAACATGCTCTCAACTAACACAGAAGAATATTTCCTATAAGTTCTAACTACAAACAGGCACAAACAGATCGATTTATAGGCAAAATTGAAATGACAGTTATGAGTTCAAACTTCAAAACCCTAAAATCTACTGTTAGGCACGATTCAACGGATGGATTCAAAGGAAAAATTGGAATCCGTACCTCGATAGCAATGTGAACACAATGATCTCGATGTGAATGCAAAAAACTTTGTAGAAATCAACAACCGAATGCAGTTCTTCGAAGGAGAGTTTAGAGGAATTTGAATTTTTTTGAAAGTTGAGATAAAATTCCAAACACTCATTATTTATAGAGACTTGAGATAAAAGACACGTGGCACGAAGTGATTGGTCCAAAGGTTTGACCCCACAGTGTCAGCTTATCGCAAGTATAAGGTTGCGATAAACTCAGAAGTTATCGCAAGGAACTGGTTGCGATAACATATTCGACCTTATAGCAACAGAGGGTTGCGATAAGTTACTGTTCATTGTGTTTTATCGCAATGCAAGGTTGCGAGGAAACTTCTTATCGCAACCAATGTGTTGCGATAAAACAACACTTATCTTTAATCGCAACTGAGGGTTGCGATAAACTACTGTTCATCAGTTTATCGTAGGTAGAGGGTTGCGATATTAGAAACACTTGGACATTTTTCAGATAAAATTGTAAAAGATTTTATCACATTGGAAGATGTCCAACTTCCAATTGATTCAGTACTCAAGGTTTTAAACATGGTTTTCACTCCCCCTTAAATGATGCATAGATTTGAAAAATTGTTTTCATCATTTAAGAGTTAGTGTTTAAGACAAGTCAGAACACTTACCTTGGCTTCTCGGAAGCAACAGTCACAATGTATCTACACTTACATGATCTGGCAGTTATGCACACTCCCCTAAATTTGTGCATATGATCTGTACTAAAACTCCCCCTGAAACCATGAACATACCTTTGTGCAGATACAGATATCATAACAAATCATAGATAAAACATTTTAAAAGAAGAGAAAGAAAATAACAAGTTGAATAAACATTTGTAATACAACTAAGATATGAAAATTTAAATAACATATATTGAGAGTAGAATATGATGAAAACTTGAGTGTATCAATCTAGATACGATGTCTAGATTGAGATACAAATATTTCCATCTATTATATAATCAATATATGGAAGTTAAACTTTCATATTCAGCATGCCGAGCTTGGATACTAGAAAGTTGAAACGTTTTTCATCCAAGGCTTTTGTAAAGAGATCGGCAAGCTGATACTTAGTTGTAACAAAATACAATTCAACATTTCCTTTCTCAACATGATCTTTTATTAAATGATACCTTATGTCAATGTGTTTGGTTTTGGTGTGCTGGACATGGTTAGCAGATATGGCAATCGCACTCTTACTGTCGCAGTAAATGGGGATCTTCTCGTATTTAAACCCATAGTCTATGAGTTGGGTCTTTATCCAAAGGACTTGTGAACAACAGCTCGTCGAGGCAACATATTCTGCTTTCGCGGTAGATGTTGAAACACAATTATGCTTTTTCGATGACCAACTCACGAGCTTGTCCCCCAAAAACTGGACGTGCCCCGAGGTGCTCTTTCTATCTAGCATGCTTCCTCCGTGATCCGCATCTGAATAGGCAGTTAATTCAAATCCGGTTCCCTTGGGATACCACAGTCCTAGGTACGAAGTGCCTTTCAAGTACCGAAAGATTCATTTGACGGCGCCGAGGTGTGACTCTTTGGGTTTGGCCTGAAATCTAGCACAGAGACAAGTTGAAAACATTATATCTGGACGACTAGCGGTTAGATACATTAGAGACCCAATCATTCCTCTATAATTCTTTACATCGACATCAATACTGTCAGGATCTGGACCTATCTTAGATCCAGGAGCCATAGGCGTACCGATCGATGTACAGTTTTCCATCTTGAATTTCTTCAAGATGTCAAACACATACTTCGACTGGTTGATGAAGATACCAGTAGAGAATTGTTTGACTTGTAATCCGAGAAAGAAATTAATCTCTCCTATCATACTCATTTGGAACTGAGTCATCATAATGCCAGAGAACCAAGTACAAAGTCCAGGGTTAGTCGAACCAAAAATAATATCGTCAACATAAATCTGAACTAAAAGAATATCACCTTCCTCGCGTAGAGTAAATAGAGTTGTGTCGTTTTACCTTTCACAAAGCCAGCTTTTAGTAGAAAGGTAGATAATACTTCATACCAGGCTCGGGGGGCTTGTTTGAGACCGTAGAGGGCTTTGTCAAGAATGTATACGTGATTTGGATAGTCTTTGTCCATAAAGCCTTCCGGTTGAGACACATACACTTCCTCCTTTAGAACGCCGTTCAAGAACACGGTCTTCACGTCCATTTGATAGACGGTGAAGTTCTTGTAGGCGGCAAAGGAAAGGAACATCCGAATTGCCTCAAGACGAGCAACCGGCGCGTACGTCTCGTCATAATCTATCCCTTCCTGTTGCCTATACCCTTTTGCTACCAATCTAGCTTTGTTTCGCATAATTATTCCGTCTTCATCTTTCTTGTTCTTTAAGACCCACTTGGTACCAATAACTGTCTTACCTTTGGGTCGCCGGACTAACCTCCACACCTCCACACCTTCAGAGCTTCAAACTGATTCAACTCTTCTTGCATTGCAACTAACCAGTCAGGGTCTTCTAAGGCTTGTTGAACTGTTGAAGGCTCAACTTGACTTAAGAAGAGTGCATATAATACTTCGTTTGCAGATGCAGATATTGTCTTCACTGGTTCAGAAACATCACCAATCACATGATCAATTGGGTGACTGCGTGTCCACTTTGTAGAGTGTGGATGGAGAGAAATGGTATCTTCATTGGGGTCTACAAGAGTAGGGTCTTTATCGAAGTTCAATTCGATCGTCAGTGTCGGTTCCGGATGCGAGGCGGGTTGTTTGTCAGAATTGACAATCGACACTACCTCAGGAACTGATTCAGTAGAATTTTCAGGAACGTCGTTATTACCCTGATCACTGACATTCGAAGTTGTTCCAGACGAAGAAGCACCACTTATAGATGCATGTTGTCGTGCTTGTGTAGATACCATAGTTGTGTTCTTCGGAGAAGTTGCATGAGTAGTTGCACCAGTATTTGATGAAGTCAGCACCGACGAAGGGCCTGACATAGTAGCTTGCACTGGTGGTGTTTCAACTTGAATCCTGTTATTGACAGATGAAGGAGATTTAGCACTACCAAAATAGTCATCATAAAAATGTTCAAACAATAAATCAAGTTCATTAGGATTAGAGTTAGAAGTGGAAGCTTGATCCTTGTTTGACGATCTAGGCATCATTGGACGAATTTGTCCAGATGCTAGTATTCCGAAGATTGCGGGTTCTGTACTGTTTTGCACAGAAGCCATTTCTTCAGATTCATCAAATTTGACATTTATACTCTCAACCACAGTTCTGGAAGATTTAAAGTAGACTCTGTATGCTTTGGATGTGAGCGAGTATCCAATGAAAACACCCTAACTTCCCTTCGGACTGAACTTGTTCAAGTTATCTTTATCATTCAATACGATACACCTGCACCCAAAGACACGAAAGTAGTGTATAACCGGTTTTCTATTGTTAATCAATTCATAGAGAGTCTTGCCAAACCGTCGATGGATGATTGAACGGTTTTGTGTGTAGCACGCCGTTGCAACAACTTCAGCCCACAGAAACAGAGGTAGATCAGCATAAGACATCATCGTTCTGGCAGCTTCAACGAGTGTACGGTTTCGTCTTTCAACAACTCCGTTCTGTTGAGGTGTTCTAGCCGCAGAATATTGATGAGTTATTCCTAGTGACTTAAAGAAGTCATCAAGAGTCTTATTTTTGAACTCTGTCCCATTATCTGATCTGATAGTCTGAACTGATTGTTGTAGATTAACTTGAAGTTGCTTGACTAACGAGATGATCAAGTCAGGTGTTTCATCCTTTGACCGTAGAAACTTGACCCATGTATATCTCGAATAGTCATCGACGACGACTAACACGTATCGTTTGGCGCTTATGCTCTGAGTCTTCATCGGACCACAGAGATCCATATGAAGGATTTCCAATGCTTTGTGTGTGCTGGGCTCAGGTTTTGGTGGATGAGGAGCTCGTTTCATCTTCCCCTTCTCACAAGCAGTACATAAGTTGTCTTTTTCAAATTTCAGAACTGGTAGACCTATGACTAAGTCACCCAACGTTAGTTTTTGTATGTAACGGAAGTTGAGGTGAGATAGTCGTCTATGCCATAACCAACTTTTCTCCAAATACGCTCTAGACATCAAACATACGTCGTTCTTAGGCTTGAGCGTTGATAGGTCAATAGTGTACAGATTGGACTTCCTAGAACCAACAAGAAGCTCATCTCCTCCGTCGGTTAGAACTGCACAACGGGTCTTCTTGAAATGGACTTCTAGGTCTTTATCACAAAATTGACCTATACTAAACAAATTGTGTCCTAAGCCCTCGACGTAATTGACTTTTGTAATTCTCACATTATCTTTGACAATATCTCTGTAACCCAAGATTGGAGAATATTGATCGTTTCCAAACTTAACCCGACCACCATTTTTCTCCACATAATTAGTGAGCAGCTCCTTTCTTCCAGCCATGTGCTTTGAGCAGCCTGAATCTAAGTACCAGACATGACTGGGCTTCAAAATGGAAATTAGATGGTTTTAGGTACCCATTTCCAAATGGGTCCTTTCTGATTAGTAGGTTTGGACTTGACATTATGTTTTCTATAATCGGTTTTAAAGTAATCATTTGAATAAAACCAACGGTTATAATCAGATTTGCAGATAAAATCATCCACACCACAAGAAGAGCAACAAATTTGATCACGTGCCAAATTAATCAGTTGTCGCATTGAATAAACCTTGTAAGGAATTACAAGTTTTCGTCTATTGCCAACATCATAATTATTAACATTTGAAACAAAATTATTTTTCTTGGAATTTAAAACATTCTCGGAATTTAAAACAGCGTGGGATGATTTGATCTGGGCCACATCCTGTGTAGACTCCTTTATTCTCCACTCAAGTCGCGTGTTGTTTCTCAAATTACGATCTGAAACACCAGAAAGATAGGAGTTGTAAGCTTTTGAATTCTGAGCTTGAAAAGAATTAACTTGCTTCTTTCTTTTTGTTTTTCTTTTCTTCTTCTGTAATGATTGCTTTGTTTTAGATTTAGAATAAAAATCATTAGCAGAAGTTTTCTCAGCTGTTTTTGAAGATTCCCTTTTAAGAAAGTATTTTCAGGTTTCTCTTCTTTTATTAGGAAGTCAGTATGATCTGGAAGTTTGGCACTAAAGTCAAACTGAACGGTTGTTTCTTTCACTGCTTTACCTTTCCCATCATAGTGAATCTCAATTTCACATTCAGACTCACTATCCACTGAATTGGGAAAGATACCATAAGACTTAGGAAAAAGAAAATCATTATATTCTTTTTGAAAAACTTTATCTTCTTCCGTGGGAGGATATATTTCAGGAGCAACATTAACAAATTGATTTTCCAAATCATAAGATTCAGAATCGTCTTGGTCATCAATTGTTAAACCCCTAAAAACAGTATTCCCCATGAAAGCTTTGCATGAGGAAACATCTGAATCTGAAGAATGCTTTTCTTTTGAAACTTTTTCTAAAGATATTTCCACAAGTTTTGTTTTCATTTCTTTCAAACTTTCTAGAAAACACTGTGATCATAACTTCCTTTTCGATCTCGAAATCAAGTTTCTCGTCATTTCTGACTTCTTGAATAGTACTTTAAAACTTGCTTTCGAGGTCCATGAGTTTCTGTTCAAGAACCATTGGTGGAAAGTACCTTTTACCTTCCACAATTGGTTTTTCATTAATATCCTTTTTAGGATTTTCCATTTCCTCTGGTTCTTTAACAACATAGCTCTCAAAGTAATCATTTGGCAAGGTTCTTTCGTTATCTAATGCCTTTGCATTATCAGGACCATACCAAAAAGGAAGTTGCATTTTAACAGTGGTTTTCCTTTTTATTTTTTCTTCCTCAGCCTCATAGTCTTCACCATCCATTTTAAGCCATTTGATTTGATAGCTAGGATGTGAAGAAAGCATAAACCAATCAAATTCATATAAAGCGGGGGATTTTATTAAAGCATTCCTTAGGTATTGTGGATTGTCATACCCTATACCCCACTTAGAATTGAAATACCTGAATTTGCTAGGCTTATTCATGTGAATTGTTTGTTCAGTTTGGCCTGCTTTATATAATTTTTCTTCCAGACCTTTGACATTTTCACTCAGCTCATTATTCCAATCTTTATAAGCATGTAAAAGGTTTTCAAAGACATTATTCTTGGCTTTCGAACCCGCTAATAGTTCTGATAATTCAGCTATTCGACTTTGAAAATACGCATGACCAATATTGAACTCAGTCTTTTTCTTTTCCAATTCTTTAATTTGACTGTCTTGTTCTATTAGTCTTTCCTTTTGAGTGGAAATTATTTCATCTGCTCTTTTCTGGTCATCAGTTAGTTCTTCTAACTTCTTTTGTAAATATGCTTGTTGAGAAAAGAATTGATTATAAAGAGCAGAATGTACCTCATTTGTCTCGGAAGTAGATTCTGACCCTTCATCATCAGCATTTTTGGTCATGAAGCACATCTTGGTCTGGGCAGCTGTCTCATCATCTGCTTCATCATCAGTTTGATCAAGCCAGTATTCCTCTTCAATCAACAAAGCTATCCCCGATTCCTTCTGTTCAGCAAGCAACATCTTGTTCTTATAGTAACTGGAATCTCTGACTTTCGGCTTCCAACATTCCTTGGAGAAGTGACCAGCTTTCCCACAGTTGTAGCATTTCGGTTCTTCACCCTTTTTCTCAAATACCTTCTTCTCTTCTGGCCTCTTATCATCTCTCTTATACTCAGCCCTCTTGTCATCAAACTTCTTGTTCGATTCAACATGTGCTTTGTGCTCGAAGTTCTTAGAGCCAGACGCATACCTTTGACTGTTAGAACTGGGGCTTTTCCCAACCTGTCTTTGAAAAGATCTAGTAAGGAGTATCATAGCTTGCTTCAGACTTTCAGCTTCATCCATCCCATCTGCTTCATTCTGTTCCTCATCAGACTGATTACCCACATTCTTTGAGTATTTCCTGATGGTTTTGTTAGACATTAAAGCGAGTGGATCTATCTCTTCTTCCTTAACCTCTTTCTTCTCTTCCTTCTTCTCTTTCTTCTTTATCTTATCTCTCTTCTCATCAATATCTTCCTCATCCTGTTTCAAGGTTTCATACATTTCTTGCAGAGGCAAAGCAGCTAATCTAGCATTCTGCTTCATTCGGTGAGCATACTTCTTCCATTCGGGTTGAAGAATACTCAGGAATTTCACATTGTGCTCGATTATTGACTTGTCTATTTTGTACCTATTCATCTCATTCAAAATCGTAGTGAAACGGTCATACGTAGCATCAAGTGCCTCCCCTTCCTTTTGTTTAAAGTTTTCGTACATATTGATGGCATTGGAGATTCTCATCTGGTTCTCCACTTCAGATCCTTGATATAGCTTAATCAACTCATCAAAGATGGCCTTCCCGGAATAGTTTTTGCTATCTACCTTTCGATAAATATTGTTGGTCAAGGCTTGTATAACTAGGGACTTTGCCTGTTTGTCTCCATAATGCCTTTTCTTTTGTTCAGCATCATAATGTATTGGTAGAACATCAACCCATTCTGGAATTGGCTCACCATCAGTAGCTATTCCTCTCCTTCTTTGTTTCTCCATAGGACCATTCTCAAGTGAATTAGCAATGTATTCCCCATTCTCTTGTCGCTCAACATAGTCCATAAATCTGTCTTTTCATATCTTAAACTGCTTAGGAAAAAGAACAGGTGGTTTATCCTTTGACCCAATAGTCAAGATGTCTCTCGCAGTCATATTTAGATTACTTGTTTTACGATCATTAAGTACCCCTTAAATTTGATTAGTAATAATTGGTTCACACTGTCTTGTCTCAACCCACTGTTTGTCTCAACTCAAATCTTATCTCAACTCAAACCTTGTCGCAACACAATTCTTGTCTCAACTCCCTTCTTGTCACAACCAAAAACTTGTCTCAACCAATAGGTTGTGATATAAGCCAAAAGAATTCTTATCGCAACAGAGGGTTGCGATAAGTACTATTCACAAAGTAGTAGGTTGCGATAAAAAGGTCTTGTCACAACAAGCAGTTGCGATATGCTACTGTTCACTTCGAAGAAAGTTGCGATAACAACGACTTGTCGCAATAGAGGGTTGCGATACAATACTGTTCACTTCTTGAGAGTTGCGATATGGATGAACACTCAAAAACGCAGAGAGTTGCGATAGTTATGAATGTGCAGATGATCTTAAGTTGATTCTTCAAAAATGATCCAATTACTCTGAAAATTGGTACGTAGGTTCACAACTATATTCTGGACAACTTTAATTCTTCAAGTTTTGTCCAAACACCACTAGAACAGTGATTTTCAATCCAAAACAGTAGGTATTTCTCAAAAGTCCAAAAATACAAGTTTTGCACAATATAAGTCAAATTCTGGTGTAATTGCGGAATAAAAACACACAGAGATGAATAGCAAACACTTCTAGACCAATTCTAATCCATTTGAAGCACTCAAATGGCTAAAATCGAATAAAAATGAATGAGAAAATGAAGAACACTCAAAATTTGCAAAAACATTCAAAATCCCAATCTGATCTAAGTGATGTACTATGCTCTGATACCAATTATGATCCCATAACAAGTAATCAAGTAGCTAATCCAATCAGATGGCCATCCATATATATTAATCAATGATAATCACTCACAAGTACAATAGAGAATGTAGAGTGTGTGTGTACTTGAGAGTGTAAGGAATGGATGACCTAAATGAAATCTAGGCTAAAGTTATTATTTATACTTTGTAACTTATCAATTACATAAATGGTCCCTCTACATGGTACAACTTGGTAAGTTAGGCACTAACAGTAATCGATGCATGTGGAAAGGTCGAAAGTTAGGGGCAAGTGATGTTTGGTGGGCGGTGCTCCGCGCTAACGTGGGGAGGTGGAGATAGTATGTCGGAATAAGTGAGTAGGTTGGAAGCAGTAAGCTTGGCAGTAACACCAAAAAGGTGGGGTAGTGTGTGTAGATTGTCATCGGTAAGTGTGCGAACCCCTGGAAAAGTATGGAGGAAGGGGATTGGTGTATGTTTTAATTTTGGGAAGGAAGTGGAAAAAGATAGTTGAATGTGGTGGTTATAATGTAGGACCATTGGATTTAGGAGTGGTGATGTTGTGAGAAATGTTCAAACGAACTGGTCGTTCAGTGATAAGCTGTTGGGAATAGTTTTGTGAGAACTTGGTTACTCTTCCTCGTTGAGTGAGGGTAACCGAAGTTATGTCATATATGATTGGACGCTTGTGGGATGCAGTGAGAAATTGATGTGGCTTCAGGGTAAGTTCAATTCGGATAGGTGAACACTTCAATGAGGGATTATAGAGGTTTCCTGCTTTTAGTTACGTATAAGTGTGGAGTGATGAACTGGTGAGAACGTATGAAATGGTTGATGAGCTGTAGTCGATGTGTTTCGAGAAAAGGAGGTGTTATCTGCATAGACGAATGTCGGTTGGGAGAAGTAATCTAGAATTGCATGTAATCTGACGAGGGAACTCTTGGGTATGAGTTTGTTGGAAGATTCACGGTAGGCCTTGTGCCAAGTTGGCAAGTGGGTGAATGTTTCCTAGTAAAATATTCACGTTATTGTGGCAGAGAATTCCGCGAAGTTCCTTCTTTTAAGGAAGTGAAATTGTATGCGAAAACCTTGTTTAGACGCATTTTTAAACCGTGAGTCCAGGTGTGTGGACAGAGCAGACAATGTAGGGTACAGTTATGTTCCATCAGAACAATTGGGCAACTAGGTGGGACTAAGTTGGTTGGATTGAAAATCATAAGACTTCAGAACCTCGAGTTGTGAAAGGTGCAGTTTGATGCGGAAGACGTCCCCATGGTTTGGTGCATTCGAGAGACAAGTGAAGTGGACTACATTTTTGGATCCGTCGAATAATGAGAGTTGGATGGATAGGGTACGATCTAGTGGTGCTCGATGAGATTTTGGAAGAATTCATAGTGTGACGCACGTCTCTATTATGGAGAGCGGATGTTGGAAGTTGAGATGTTGGCGACCTTGCAAGAAATACAGACGATAAGGAGTTGACTTTCGTCATTATTGAACGAATTGGAGCAGTAGCATACAAGTTAGACTTGCCGGAAGGATTAAGAGGAGTTCACCCGACGTTTCATGTGTCAAACCTGAAGAAGTGTTTGGCCGAGGCTGACGTAGCCATTCCATTAGAGGATGTCAGCATTGACGAGGAGTTGACGTACGAAGAGGAAACGATAGAAATCGTGGACAGTAAGGTTCGCAAAACGAGCAACAAAGAGGTCCGACTAGTAAAGGTTCGGTGGCGGTCACAAAGGACAAGAGGCAACTTGGGAGGTAGAAGCGGATATGAGGTCCAAGTACCCTCAACTTTTCGAAAATGGAATTCCGGGGACGGAATTCTTTTGAGGGTGAAGTGTTGTAATAACCGAGATTTTTATCTAAACGGAATAAGTTTGGAGAAGATTGCATAATTGTTAAGTTTAGGGTCTGTTTTGAAAATATGGGAGGAGGGTATAAAAACCCTCATTTTGAGCACAAAACCCTAGAAGAAGTTCTATTGTGTGTGTGTGGCGGCTTAGAGAGAAAGAGAGAGCAGGGAAAGAAATTGTTCAAGTCCATTGGAGAAGAAAGTTCTTCAATCATCAAATTTGGAAGAGGAAAGAGAATTGGAATCTGATTCTACATCGATTTTAGCAGGTACTCCCTAATCCCAACCCTTATTTTAGAGCTCTGCTGGATTGCTTGGGTTGTTTGAGGGTTTCTTTATTTAAGAGTTTAAAAAGGTTGTTTAAAAGAATTTAGATGATCATAATAGAGTTAGAATAATCATCTTGTTGGGAAAGAGGCTTAGTAATCGGTTATAATGGGTTAATCTTCGACCCTAATGTATTATGTATCACATTGCCATGTCCGATTACGAGAGTCTGGACTTTGATCCGGAATAGGAGCTCAGCGGGATCCGGAATCCATAAGGTTCCGGAATTGGGCCGAAAGGGATCCAGAATCCATAAGGATCCGAAATTGGGTCGAACTATAGAATCCGGAATGTTTTGGGTTCGAAACATAAGATCTGGAATCCACTATTGGATCCTGAATATGGGCTGGGCCCGGAGTATAGCAGGATGGGTATGAGTTTGTGTGCGGATCCAGAACTTAACTTCCGGTATTGTATTGGGCTTTCGGTAGTGGGCCGCACAGATCCGGAGTCTATTTAAGATCTGGAATGAAGTTGGGTTTGGGCGATATGGGAACCGGAAACCAATTGGGATCCGTAATTCGTGATAAGTCCCGGAGTGGACCGAATCCGAAATTTAGACTCAGTAGAAAACTATTCAGGGTGGACTGAGGTTAACACAAGCCTCACTAATCTTACTCTTGTAATATCATAGGTGTTCACCATAAAATCTGAAGTTTTCGCGAGAAGAAATTGTTAAAGCGCCAGGTGAGTTTTTCTAACTAAAATACGTGTTTGTGAACATGTTTTCAGAAGTAAGTAAAGGAGTAGAAATGCCATGTTATTTGCATGATTTTTACTTGTTTGAAAGTTTTTAATGAGATGTATGCATACATTGTGATAGACGTAAATTGGCTAAGTCAAGGGGGGGGGGGGGGGTAGGCCCACCAGTACTCATGCCGGGGGGATGTTCCGTTTATGCCATGGGAGGGAGTGACCCAGTAAGGCAGCATGAGACTGACTCGTTGTCACTTCCGAGTGACTTCAGGGTGTCATTTACGGGGGTAGAATTTTCCGTGAAAGTTTTATGTGAAGTTGCTTGATAGTTATAAACTGTTTTGAAATGTTTTGAGAACTGTAATTTGAGGAAGCTCACTAGACCTCATGGTCTAACCCTCACATTTTCTAAACTAAACCTTTTCAGGAAAGCTGATAGTAGGAGGCTCTGGTATGTGAGCTGAGCAGGATTAAAGTTCGGATGCCGATAGAGACAGTGCCACTTTTACTTTTAGAAGTCAGTGATATTCTCAGTTATGTATAGGTTGCTTCCACCAACCTAAGTTTTGGGACAAATGTAATAAACTTTGGGACCCCTTTATTGAGATGTTTATTATTAAATGCTATGTACGCTTTAATTTAGACCGGGTTGTTACAATTGGTATCAAAGCCATAGTTTAACGGATTTAGGTGACCGGGCGGGCCTAAACTTAAACTTTAGGAGTAGAAATCACAACTGAGAATCAGGAAATGCGTTAGGAGGGCACTATTGTAGAGATAGAACTAATACGGTACCGAGGACAGTCATGTATGGTAAGTTTGGAATTACACCTGGCCAGTGTAATTGCGAACTTACAGGTACATGCATGTGCTTAAATTGCCTTATTATCCCGAAGCGGTAGTCTTAAGCTTGTTATATGTTGTGTTCCAGTAATCAAGAATGTCAACAAGATCCCTGAGGAGTAGATTGAGACCCATTGTTGGGGAAGTATTGTGAGAGATCATTTATGATGTGATGTATGTATACATCTTATAGAAGAAATGATGTTTGGAATGTTATGAGCCGTCTAGAGGTAGATCTTCGTGGGTTCGAAGAGGATGAATGATTGATTTTGGGTAAGACTCCCGGTTCTGGTGAGTCCCAGTTCTAGAAATTGTGGGGTAGATCAGTTGGGATGGTAAGGAAGGACATTGTCGAGATCTTGAAAGCGTCAATTCAAGAGCGAGTGGAGGATTAGAGCCTTGACTCTTTAGTCGAGCTTTTCAGTGGCAGGATCAATGATGGGAAGATATCAGTGGCGGATTGAAAACGTGTAGAGGTAGAATGTGAGGAAATTGGTCAAGACGAAAATTGTAAAGGATGGTTGAGTAAGTGGGCTGGGGAACACATGTACAGCAAGTTGTTGCAAGGACGAGAGGGCGACCATTGGTCGAAGATAGAGTGCCAATGATAAGTTGTGTGAGTACAACGGTTGACCTTGTTGGAGTGAGTAGCCTTAAATTGCATGTAGAGTTTCATGCATTGCGTCCTTATATGTGCTACATGAGTTTTTTTCGTGATTAAAGTAAATGTGTAAATATCAATTTTGGTCGGAAATGAGTCAGTGTGTGTTTAAAGAAAAAGGCAATTCCATTTACGTCGCACAATGAAATTTTGAGCTGAGCGATTTGCAAAATATCCCACTCTTTTCATGATAAGTTAAGTTGTTGCAAAAAGTCAAGAAAACGTTTGCCTGCAAAGCTTTTATAACCAAAATGAGTATTGACATGTTGATGTCATATAAATGAGTGTGAGAGCCGACTGGTTTACTTCGTGTCGGTAATTTCTTTCAGAATTTTGCCGTATGGAAAGATTTTCATTCAATATATTACTGTCGTAACAACGTCGTTTTGGTTGAGTAAGATTGAGTTTTACTGAAAGGTTGTGTGCGAACGATTCTCGAGATCGTTGTTCAGGGCAATGGAGTTATGAGAGTGTTGGGGTCATGTGTACCCAAATTGTTTTCAAGTGTTGTTTCTTTAAAATGAGAAAATGTGCGAAATGATTTATTTATCACATTGTCATGCATGAAGGCTATGAACTCACTAGGTCGTAGAGTTATTACGTTTTAAGATAAGGAAGGATTCCGAGAGTGGTGAGGTGTTGGACAAACCGAGGGTTCTTGTCACCACCAATTAACGCATGTGCTTACATCAACTCCTTATAGGTGACAACCTTAGGTATCCCATTTCAAGGATCCTAGTTGTCATATTCCATTTTCCGTACCTATAGCCATCTTCAACGATAAATATATCATCAACACAGAGTGAGGATTCAACTTTAAATCCAAACTCCATCATGGTCTGGTCAAACTTTTGATGTCCTTGTATTAGTGTTTGATTTACAACATTTTCATCAACAATATATACACGTCGTTTGATGAACTTTATCAAAATTTATTGGAGTCGCATCAAATCACTATTTGATTTTGTTAGCTCCAACTTCTATGTAAAGAAGTATTGAAAAATAGGCTAAGTATAAAAACCTCGACAGAGCCTCTGCCAAGACACCGAGTGAAGATCAAACTGAAGACGTTCTGTAACACCCTAAAATTTAGGGCCAATTTAAAACTCAAAATACACGCGTTATGATCATCAAAATATCAGACTTTTATAAACCAAAGGATCATAAGTAAGTTTCTATATATACACAAGGTAGATTAACTTAAATAATCTGATCAATCTAATTATACATCACAATAAGATCAACTAGATTATCTAAGGCTTGTCCCAAAAGTCATCAAAAGAATATCCTGATCCTTCGTTATCGCCAAGTCTGATTTCCTTCAACTGTAGTCTCACTTCCCAAACTATTTCCTAGAGCCAGTACCTGGTAAGACAGTTTAATTTGAAACATTAGGCTTTCGCTTAGTGAGATTATCCAAATCAAATTAAAATTTAACAACTAAAAATTAATAACAGATATATCAAACCTGTTATCAGCCATCTTACCATACCAAGCTCTTATCAACCATTGGAATCCACCTATTCCCTTACTTATGACTAATTCATCTAGTCATCATACTACCATCAAGAATTACTATAAATCCCACCGGATTTATAATTAACTCCAACTCCCAGAAATTACAGTTTCCAAACCTGCTTCTTTCTGAATTAAGACTATAATTTCTCAACAATGAAGATATCTCATCTTTTCGTTTGAAATGGGAATTACAACTCTAAGTCTGCTATTCCTCATTTCATTTCCTCCCCACCTTGAATCACTGGTCCCCCAAATGAGATTTTATCGCGATCAACAACCACCAGAGACCCTCACAGATGATTCAAGATTCACTCCAACAACTAGAAATACATCCCAACGGTCCCTGGCTAGTAAACGGTTCTCATTATACCGTACATTATGCCTACTAGACCAGATGTATATTTCTAGCCAACGCCACACAATAATGATGTATCATCACTCATTCTATTGTACACTAAAGCTATACAATTCAACATATATTCTATATCTCTATGTACATAATATAATTTCAACGATTATCCCCACTTTGCCATTTAGCATCGGGGATCAACATCTCAACAATTAACTACAGTTCCGGACTCATAAATAAGTCCTTTACAATTATTCATAACATGGCTTTCGTATCAAAATCTGAGTTATAATCATTTAACAATTACATATACATATTAGATTGCATTCCACATAAAAGCCTCAAACTACTACTGAAAGTCCACAAAAGTTCGCAAGCTACTGTAGCGAAAAGCTACACTTTTCGCAAGCCAAAGCTGCGAATTCCTCACTTTTCGCAAGCCAAAGCTGCGAATTCCTCACTTTTCGCAAGCCACTGTTGCGAATTCTATCATTTTTCGCAAGCCACTGTTGCGAATTCTATCACTTTTCGCAAGCCACTGTTGCGCAAAGTGTACTGTTCATCGTCTCTTTCACAAACTTTAAACCAGTATCGATTTCTTAGCAAATTAAAATTACAGATGGTTCAATCCCAAGGAAAATATATCTATTATCATTCTAATTGCTTAATTTTAAAGAGAGTTGAATAAACTCACCTTAAAAGATAATCTGAACACTTTTGGCTTAATTCCAAACATTGGTTCACAAACCGAGCTTAATCAACAGCTTAATGAGCAGTCCTGAACAATATGATACAGCTTAATTTCTATAGAGATGAACAAGTTTACCAAGAAATCAGATTTTCTTACCCAAAATCAACTCCTTTCTTCTTCTTTTCTTCCTTCTTCTTTTCGTCTTTTTCTCTCTCGATTTCTATCTCTCTGTTCTAATTTTGTTTCCTTTTTGTGAAACAATTAACCAAAAGAAATCAGTATTCAAAATACTGATTATTCTCTACTTGACACCTCATTTCAAATTAATGAGTCACAAGCATGGTTACACATTAAACCCCCAATTTCCAATAACCGACATTTCATACCCTCAAGTTTTGTTTCTCAATAAACTTCAACTTTAAACAAAATACAACTTACCTTTTATAAATTACAATGAAATTTTCGAGGTGTTACAATACTCCCCAACTTGAAAATGATTTCGTCCTCGAAATCAAAGTCAGGTAAACAAATGAGGATATCTATCCCTCATACTCTCTTTCGACTCTATAGTTACATTACTACCTAGGTGGTGTTTCCACTGAACTTTCAACATAGCTACTTCTTTACCACGACGTAGTTTCCTAACTGGTCTTTCCAAAATTGCCTCTGGTTCTTCCACACCGCGACTTTTTTCATCTACTCTCACATCAGTGAGTGAAATCACATCTTCCCCTTCGGCCAAACATTTCCGAAGATAACATACTTGGAAGGTATTATGTACCCCTCCCAATTCTGGCGGAAGATCCAAATGATATACCTG